>BQNB010009428.1:0-86795 GCA_026074375.1 Tanacetum coccineum | reverse complement strand
ACCATTGCTTACAGGCTTGAGCTGCCTCAAGATTCGAGCAAGGTTCATCATACGTTTCACGTATCTAACCTAAAGAAGTGTTATCCGACGAACCGTTGGCAATTCCGTTAGAGGAAATACACTTTGACGATAAAACTCAACTTCATTGTAACTCTCGGCAAGGAGCTGAGTATACCTGGGAACATGAAGACCAATTCCGGAAGAAATATCCGCATCTTTTCTCCGAACCCGTACTTTCATCTAGTGTCGCAACTTGAGCCTTGAGGACAAGGCTCATTTAACGGGGAAGGACTGTAACAATTCGTATTTTTGATCAATGAACGACGTCATTTAATTCACTATTTTTTTTTCTCGTACGCGTTTGCTTTTAATTTTAATTATTACGTTAAATCACGTAAACTAAGAATCACCAATCAACGTAAACGGGCACCAAACGAATTAAAGTTTTCGTCAATAAAGCAATATATTATTTTTACTAAAGTAATAATTTACTTATTATGTTTTATTTTTATTGGTTACGTAAATTGGTTACGTTTCGCGATAAATTAAGTTTAGGCATTCCCGGAACCACAAAAATATTTCTACGCTTCAACAAATACCCACTTTTATACCCAATACTCAAAAATCACAAAAATATATCATACATATGCATGTATAACCGGATATATAGAGATGGATACAAAAATATCTAGTTTAAAAACACCACTCCTTATTTTCATGAGATTATGTCTCATTTAGGGAACCAACAACCCTTAGTCTCCAAGTTTTGACCAAAGACCAAGACCATGGATTTCCTTAAGACCCTCCTTATGTCTATTTGACTAGTCAAGGAAGTATAAAAGGCCTTAGCTAGAGATATAACACACACACTCTTCATTTTCTTAGGTGAAACTTCACTTTCTCTCTTCCTTTTTTTGCTTCAATACCCACGGCTCAAAAAGAACACCCTAAACCATCCATACAATTTTTATTTTTAATATTTCTAAGTGTTTACACATCATTCCTATGATAACCTAAGATGTTTTGAAGGGTTGGTTAAGCAATTGCAAGGTTTAATCAAGTTATTGCAAGATTAGGGTTTCTTGAAACCTAGGATTTTCTTGGTGTTGCAAGCTTTGGTTTTTCATCTAAACAAGGGTTTAGATTTTGTTGGTTATTGATCGAGCAAGTTTTATACACGTAAAATATATAATAAAAATACTACTTAGGTAAATTCCAACTCTTCACCTTTAACCAAGGTAAAAAGTTAAGACTTACAAAAATAATAAAATATATATAAAATACGTATATTAAACCGGGTAAGTATGATCACCCGGGTCGTTATCCCCAATGACTAGTGAAATTGAAACCACGTTTAGGTTCGGATCCTGATTTGAATGAAGCAAAGATTTTTGAATTGGTTTCTAGAAATAAAAACCCTAATTTTTACTTTATAAAAGACTAATTAAACTAATTAAAAACTAATAAGCTTAATTAACGACTTAACTAATGGACTAATGATGCAAAAATCTAAGAGACGATCGGGGAAACTTAACAAACTAACGGAGGGCCAACTTAGTAAACAGCTAAATTTGAAAGTTACACTTTCTACCCTGAGAATCTACCCCGATCACAAACTAAGTCCAATAAGCATTCGAAATTTTAACTGGCTTAAAATGGAAAACTCAAAGAAGCAAAGTTGTAAAGGAAGCTAGGGGGAACAACTTTAACAAAAGCACTATAGTCTGAAACTCAAAGATAAGCTCTTAAAAGAGCTTCTAAATAAGCTGTTACAGAAACTAGGGGTTTGGGCTATGTTTTACTGAAACAACTATAAAATGCTCAAATAAAACTCAAATCTAAAAAGGAAAAGTGATCTAGAAAGCTTATGATGTGCTTAATCTAAAAATGCAAAGAAAACTAAGCTAGAAGTGCTTTTAAACTACTGAAATTGAGCATGAACTAAGCAAACTCAGGAAATAAGCAAGGAAACACTAACTTCAAATAAGCTAAGAACCTTAATAAGCTAAACTAGACTTTAAAACTTAAAGAACTTATTAATCTACTTATTATCCATCTAAATGAGCTATAAAATCTAGACTTAAAAGCTAATTTAACAAATTTAGACTCTACTTAAGTTCCTACTGTTTTTGGAATTTTCAGGTTTTTATGACTTTTGACAGCTGAATTAAACTAAGTAAATAAGCTAGAAATTGCAAATTAAGACTTAAAATCTATTAAGCTATATTAAAACTCAAGTCCTACTAAATTTGATAACCTAAATCTTAAAATTACTTATCTAAATTAAGCTGAGAACACAGCAGTACTAACTTTTTAGTTAGTACTGGTAGTGTGAAAATTCAGCAGTACTTTGAAAGTACTGCTGATGCAATTTGATTTTTGAAAACGTAATAAGTAATGAAATAAGCTAGAGAACTAAAACTAAAATCTTAATAAGCTATAACTAAATCTAAACTTAATTCCTACTAAATTTGGAAAGCTAAAATTTATACTAACAGTACTAACTTGTGAAGGCAGTACTAACTTTTTAGTTAGTACTGGTAGTGTAAGGGCTCAGCAGTACTAACTTATGTTAGTACTGCTAGTGTAAATCAAGAGTGCACTAAACCAAACACCCCTTAATCATTATAACAGATTTGAGAAAAGCTTTTTAAGAGAAATCTAATGAACAAAAACTAAATACCAGATAAAAACTAGCTTAAAACAAACTTAATAATCATGATTAAACAACTGAATAAGTAAAATTCTAAGATCTTAACTAATTAAACTAATATTTTTGGATTTTATGAGTTTTTATGACAGAAATTAATAACTAATGATCTATAACTATATAAGCAAAAACAGATTAGGACAAACAACTAATAAGCACTAGAAGAGATATTTAAACACTAATAAGCAAAGAGAATAAGCAAATAAGCAATATTAAGCATATAAACTAAAACTAAGCAACTTAAAACTGAAATTAGAGAAGAGTGAAAAGAGAAACTTACTTGATCCTTTAGCTAAACAAAAGGAACCAATTAAGGCAGCTACAAGCTCCCTAGCTTATGAATAAGCTAGAGTATAAGTCCTTGGGATCTCTTCCAAGTTAAGATCCCCTTCCAAAAAGCTCTAATCCAATTAGATCCATAATAGATTTAACTGATTTAAGGTTTAGGTAAGATTAATTCTGAATTCAAACAGCTCTATTTCAGCTTATAGACTGAAAGAGCTTAAAATGAGCTTATTGAGACAAATTGGCTTATTAGAGAGCTTATAACTTTAAATGAGAGCTTTGAAAATGAGATTTAAAACACTAAAAACTGAATTTCATTAATTAAAGAAGCTGATTACATTACTTGAAAAAGGAAAATTACATAAAAACACGAATTTAAGCTAGACTAAATTACTAAAAATTAGATAAAGAGAAAAGACCACCCCTTTTGTGTGTGTGAGAATGAGGCCTATTTATAGTGCCAAGCTGAAGCTTCTAGGCCCTTTTTCCTTGCTACCCAATCCTTCAATCTCTGCCATTCATTTTCCAATCATTTGAGCTTCAATAGTGGCCGTTGGATTGATTTGTGGACACCTGAGGATTGCCAGCGTGTCATTCCATTGATGTGACGTTTGTGCTTCTTTTGTGAGTATTTTAGTACAAAAACCCACATTAATTTGTGCTTTCACCATTGTTGACGTGGCTTTCTTTGATGGGGATTGGCCAATGGGAGGGTTTGGTGATGTAATTCTCTGCCATGTCAGTCCTTGTCAACCGAATTGATTTGGTCCTTTGTAAACCTCGCCGCCAAGCCCATACCCTGCAAGGCTCAATTTTAAAACACCCCTTTGTTTTGAGTGGATGTGTGTAAAATTGGGGAAGACGATAACAGTGAATGGGATTTTACCGCGCCTCTTATCACTAAATGGGTAAACTCTTATGAACTTTGGCTTTGTAACACTAATGTCCTTGTCTTATGGTTCTCATCTTATTTCTAGACATAGAACAGTTTGGGAATTACAATTTTTGCCCTTGGGTTTTATAAAGTAAAGAAAAAGGTTTGTTGACATTTATTGACCCAATGTTTGAACAGGGATTTGACTGAGCTTGAACTTTGGATCTTGGCATCTTTTTATAACACTTCAGATTCTCCGTGTCCGTGCTTGCCCCGTTTGATTTTTTCCCCTTTCCCTTGCGATTTTTGAGTTTACTCCATACCTGCATACATAAAACACAAATACAAGCATATTTTTGCCATTTTTGGTCTGTTTTGGGTTTATTTGGGTTATTTTAGGTACAAACGGATATGTGTATTTTACACTTATCACTCTTTAACTTCTCCAGATAATTTAGTGATCTTAAAGGGGAGTTCTTTTAGTTTAGTTGGTATTGAACTGCCAAAGACATGTAAGGCTAAGAGATTGGATAGTTTAAGTTTCAAAGAAGTTACCAGAAGCTCAATAAGTTAGTTGACATTGGGATACAAGGGTTGAGCTTTAAGGAAGGCAACTTCAGCTTCAACATTTTCTTTTTGTTACTTTAGCTTGAGATTCTAAGATTGAAGCAAAAGAACCTGACCCTTCAATTCTTGGAGTTGACCTGATTTAGGAGATGGAGATGTGAAAAAGCATTTACTTCTATATCGGTTACACTCTTTGCTAGGATAGTATTAGTGACATCTCACTATCAACCACCCCCCCACCGCTTCTTCTTCTTCACCTCTCATCAGAACAATAATGGCACATCAATAGGGGATCATATACCTATGAAATCAGATCTTGTACTTGCCTAAAGGTTGATAGATACTCCTGGCTGTTATGAAATTGATATTTCCCATTAAGATCATAGACTCCTCAATTGGTACCCTATTGAGTATAATGATGGCAGTTTATTAACCCATCTCAGCATAATTATGGTTTTATTATTAATACTGAGATAGAGGGTCCGGCTCCTTCTTCACTAGTTGACCCCTAAAGAATGTGGGGACCCCCCAGCGTGCTTGTTGTTCCTCTTTATGAATTTCATCAACCACTGGTGTGGAAGCTGAAGGTTGGCTGGGGTTATTGTCCAAGGCCGAACTGGATTGATTTTCTTTACCTAAGTGGCTAGTTTTAGATTTGGATGCCTCAGTTTTGGACTCATATATGTGTTTTGAAGATTGTTTTCTTTTAAGTCTACTTCTAGCTCCGGGATTTTTTCCATGGGAATCCTTCTTCTCAGCTGGTGAGGAGGTTTTAGGAGCTTTAAATTCCATAGGTACTTCTGCTTTGCAGATGGCTAGGATGTGGTCTGTAAAGGATGGTCCTTCAGGTTGGTTTAGCTTTAGTGCCTAATTAAGAACACTAAAGACCCGAGTGGGGTTTAAAGTAAGCTCATCATTTTCATATTCAGGCATCATGTATTCTAATAGAAGGGATAGAGAAGATTTGGAAAATTTGTGGAAGTTGGTTAAGACTAAGCATGGGTATACAAGGCATGAAGAAGCATATGAAAGGGTGTTATGGGGTGATTTAAAAGTTATGTTTGAACCTGATGTAGAAGATAATATATGGAGGAATCTACAAGGACAGAAGATACTGCTTTGGAAGCTATATGATTCTTGTGGAATTCATTTTGTGAGGTTTGAAAACATGCACATCTATATGCTTGTAGAGAAAAGATATCCCCTTTCACCTACTACCATCACTGACATGCTGAATAGGAAGCTGCAAGCTGACTATTGGAATGAAACATGTTATCAGCTTTTGAAGCTCATCACAAAACAGCTCAAGAATCCTTGAAATGTTTGGATACATCCTCCTGAGGTTCAAGAAGATTTTATTCAAGAAACTTGATGATTAATATGATGAATATCAAGTTTAGGGGAGGATTGTTGGGAATAAAAGGATTCTTAACTGTTACTACTGCTGGTTCAAGTTACAACTGCTGGTTGGAGTTACTGCTGCTGCTCAAGATTGAAGAAAAAGTTCTAAGTCATTACTACTGCTAGTGTAATATTAGTACTGCCAGTACAAAATGTTACTACTGCTAGAAGAGTTTATGCTGTTACACTTAGTTAGTACTGTTAGTCTGTTTTAGTACTGCTAAAGAGATATGTATGAGATATTTTAGGAAAAGATATGTATGAGTAGAAAACGCGTTGTAAGCCCATTAGGGTTCCTTGGTGTATAAAAGGAGACCCTAGGGCATGTAGTTCATATATCTCATTCTTCATATTTAGTCATATATAGCTTTAAGGTTTTGTATAACCCTAACACTATCAAGAGTGTTCGTATTAATATATTGAGGCTTAAAGTTTGGTATTATACAATCTTGTTTGTTACTGTTTTATTGCTTATTCTTCTTAGTATCATAGACTAGATTCCGCATAGTCTTTGATATATTCAATCAAAGTTTCTATCATAGTTTTCTTGGATTTATTCAATACAACTAAGCCTTTTTACAAGCTAAGCAAGATCTATTCAAGTGGGATCAACACCTTTTTAATATATTAAAACAAATAACTTCTTGAAAAGATATTATTTAGATAAAATAATATTAATTTAGAAAATCACTTTTGTTTGTATTTAAAATTTACCTTGTGATTGATGTTTAAGGAGCTAAACTAGGTTCAGGTTTGGTGTGTCCTTATGCTGAACAGATATTGGTGATCTTATCAACATACAGGCTCCAGCGAAGGCGACAAAACCATACATGCTCATGCAAATCCATGAATGAGACATATGTGATTGCTCAGTTACTTCACTCGAGAAAGCTAAAGATTTAGATCAAAATTATTGTTTGAAACTGAACTGAAGAAAGTAAATCTGTTTTGTTCAGTTCTTAATGTGGCCAATATCAAATCTCTAGCGAAGGCAACAAAACCACTCATGCTCATGCAAATTCATGAATGAGACATGTGTGATTGCTCAGTTACCTCACTTAAGCAAGTTAAAGGTCGCATATAGAAACTGAACTGACATTTTAACATATGAAAGTTTGTTTAGTTTTGAATGAAATCACTGAACCATCAGTTTTCTTCAGTCAGTACTGAAGGTTTAGGTTTTGAATCAATGTTCAACATACCTAGTTCAATAATCAATCTTTTTAAAGTTGGCTCATCTAGAGGCTTGGTGAAGATATCAGCAAGTTGATATTAAGTGGGAATGAAGTGCAATTCAATGTCCCCTTTGAGAATATGATCTCTGATAAAGTGATATCTGATATCAATATGCTTTGTTCTTGAGTGCAGAACTGGATTGTTTGAGATTGCAATAGCACTAGTGTTATCACAAAATATGGGTACCTTTTCATATATGATGTCATAGTCAGTGAGTTGACTCTTCATCCATAATATGTTGGCACAACATCCAGCAACAGCTACATATTCAGCTTCAGCTGAGGACATAGCTATAGATTGCTGCTTTTTAGCACTCCGGCACATAAGTTTTCCTCCTAGCAACTGATAAGCACCTAAAGTGCTTTTCCTGTCCATGTTGCATCTAGCATAGTCAAAGTCTGAGTATCCTTTTAGGTTAAAACCTAAACATTGTGGATATCAAAGACCAAGACTGAGAGTACCTTTTAAGTACTTGAAAATTCACTTAACAACAATAAGGTGGGATTCCTTAGGATTTGATTGATATCTTATACAGAGACAAGTTGAGAATTGAATGTCAGGTCTGCTTGCAGTTAGGTACATTAGTGATCTAATCATACCTCTATACTGAGTCTCATTTATAGCTTTTCCATTGAGATCAGGTCCTAAGTTGTTCGGGGGTACCATTGGAGTTTTCACTGATGATCCATTTATGCCATACTTCTTCAGCAGATCATTGACATATTTTTCTTGATTGATTGAAATGCCTCTTTTAGATTGCTTAATCTGGAATCCAAGAAAATAGGTTAGGACACCCATCATGCTCATTTTGTATCTTTAATTCATCATTTTAGCAAACTGTTTGCATAATTTTGCATTGGTAGACCCAAAGATAATGTCATCATCATAATGGGTTTTGTAGACAAACATAGTGTTGTCTATCTTACCTCTGACAAACTTGTGTTTAGTGAGAAAGGTTGAGAGGGTTTCATACCTTGCTGTTGGAGCTTGTTTAAGTCCATAAAGGGCTTTGTCTAATTTGCAAACATGGTTGGGGAACTCACTACTCTCAAAACCTGGAGGTTGTTTGACATAACTTCTTTTTTTAGTTTAACATTAAGGAATGCACTTTTGACATCCATTTGATAAACTATAAAGTTCATGTAAGTGGAAAAGGCAAGAAAGATCTCGATTGCTTCAAGTCTGTAACTGGATCAAAGGTTTCATCATAGTCTATGCCTTCTTGTTGATTGTAGCCTTGAGCTATAATTCTTGCCTTATTTTTTATGACAATTCTAGTTTCATCTCTTTTGTTCTTGAATGCCTATTTTGAGCCAATTATGGTTTTACCATAAGTTGTAGGAACTAATGTCCAGACTTTGTTTTTGGCTAATTGGTTTAGTTTATCTTGCATGGCATCAACCCATCCAGGATGATTTAGTGCTTCAGATACCTTTTTAGATTCTTCTTCAGAAAGAAAATCTACAAGCTGACATTCAGGACCTAAAGCAGTACTAAGTTCTTTAGCCATGGCTCTAGTGAGTATTCTAGCTCCTGGATCATAAATGATATTGACTAGCTCAATATGTTTGTCCTAAGACCATCTGTCTTAAGGAGCCAAAGAGATCATGGATGTAATGGATAAGGAGAGATTGAGGACTGGAGTTGTATCATGTACTAAACTATCCTCTACATTTGGAGAGGATAAGTGTTCAGAGATTTGAATATCTTCAATGTTTAAGAGATTATCAATGATTTGATCATCATTTAACATTTCATCAGTTTGAACAGATTGATCGTTTTGATCAGCTTGACCATTTGGGTCAGATGGGACTTCAGTTTCAAGAACAACTGGTTCAGGACTTTTACAGGGTTCTATGAAGGACACATTATTATTGTTTGTTTGATACCTTTGAGAAGGCTCATAAGGATGAAGATATTCATCAGGTGGATATCTTTCAGATTCAAAAATGTTGATGTTGTCAAGTAAAGGTTTTGTGAATTTGATGATAGTTTTGAAGTTTAGATGAGCAAGTCTTTTATGCAAGAGCAAGTCTTTGGCAAAGAAACATGTTTCTTGAGGAGAAGATGTCATGTTAAGAACATATACATCTCTTACTCTCGAAGCAATCATTACAACTTCTTTGTTGGAGTTGAAGATTTTTCTTCTTTTCTCATCAAACTGAACAATATACTTAGCATCACATAGTTGACTGATGCGAATTAAATTGTATTTAAGACTATTTACAAATGCTACTTTAGTGAGAACTATACCACTATATTTTATGGAACCATGACCTTCAGTGGTGCATGTAGAGTCATCTCCAAACACTACCTTAGGTCCTGGTTGTTTCCTATATTTGTGGAGGTAACTTTTGACACCAGTCATATGTCTTGAGCATCTACTGTCCAGGTACCTAATAGGCTTCCTGATGTCATACTTACACAAATACGTTTAGAATGGTTAGTTTTGCTTAGAAACCCACCTTTTAGTAGGAGTCGTTGATATGTTAGCATTTGATGATTGAACCTTATTTGATTTTAGAGCTTCGGCTTTCTTAGCTTGAAGTGCTTCACCTCTTCTGAGCCACTCAATGTCGTTGTGATCAGTTATGGTATGAACTATACTACTACATGTTTCACAACCTTTCCTGACATGCTGAGGGTTTCTTGGCTTGATTCCTTTTCTTAGAGAAAAGATCCTATTATGACCATTTTTGTCATGATCATAACTTCCATAGAGATCACATATGGGGTAATTTATACAATCATCATATAGATGATCACTTAACCCATAATGTATGCATGGAGGGAATAAGTGTTTTGATGGTCTTAGGTTTCTAGACCTTGAAGAAGATCCACCCTGACCTTTAAGATGCTGAGACATGTTCATGGTGAACATGTACTCAACATGATCACAAGTTTTGTGATCAGTTCTCTTACACTTTTTACAATACAGAACTTTGTAACAGTTTTTAGAAAGATGATTATATAGTCCACAAAGTTCACAACCCTTTTTGAATTGTGTTTTATATTTGTTTTGAAATGCATTTTGGGGAACCTGTTCAGATTGATTACTTCTGGAGTAAGATGACTGGTTTCTGCTAATTTTTAATTTTAGCTCATTTAGTTCTTTCATTACAATAGCCAAGGGAGGGTCATCTTCAATTTTCACATTCTTTAATTTACTAGCAGAAGTTGAGTTAATCTTTGAAGCTGAAGCACTTTTGTTACCCTTAGCAAGAGCTGAGGATGGTTCATTTATAATGACACTTTTTAAGGATTCAGCTTTTAATGTGGCGTTTGAATTCAAAATTTATTTGATAGTCTTTGGTCCAGAGATAGGTTCAGTACCAACCAACTTCTCCAGGGGAGGAAGAGGGGTACTACAGACTAAAGATTCATCCGCTGAATCATAATTAGTTACTGAAGAGTCAATGACATCAACTAGAGAATCAGTTGTGTTTCTTTGTGACTCTGCTGGGAGTATCCTACCAGTGTCATGATTTGGCAAAATAAAACCTTCATGTTCAGATAACCGCGATCTTTCAACACCAAGTATGGACACTTTTGTGTCATCAACTAAAGATTTTACAAGACTAAGTCTTTTTGCCTAGAACTAGAGGAATCTTCAGTGAGTTGATTAGCTCCCATAATTCTTTTCTTTTAAGTGGGAATTTGTTCACTGATACACTAATATATTTTATTAGATTTGTTAAGCCATGCTTCAGTAATAGTGGTTAGCTCTTTCAATTATTTTCTTAAGTTTTGATTCTCTTTGAGAATCTTAGTGTTTACATGTTGCATGGTAAGAAAATCAAGTTTTGCTTGTTTTAGTACTAAAGCTATTCTTTGCATGTATTCGGTTCTTGAATAAGATTTCTATGTTTTGACAAAAGATTATTTCTTTGTTCTTCAACATAATTAAGATCAATACACAAATAATATAGATAGTTCTTTTTATCATCATTATCTTCCATTTCAAGAAGAGTGTGTATCTTTCTCATAAAGATCTTTACCTATTCACCATTCCTGGCACCTTTTTTGCTGACAACATCATTATCATCAACAAGTGCCATAAGTACCTTTACTTCAACCATTTCATTGTCATCTGATGACACTTCTTCTTCATTGTTAGGAAAATATTGTAAACAGACTTAATACTGTTAGTATTAAAGTTAAGTCTGTTAGTTATAGTTAGTACTGATAGTTAAATAGTTAGTACTGTTAGTATAGAAGTTAAGTCTGGTAGAGCAAGTTAAGTCTGCCAGCACTAACTTAAGTGTGTGTCGCCAGTATTTAAAGTTATAATGTTTGTAGTACAGAAAGTTAAGTTGGTTCTTGTAATATTGTATTAGTTATCAATTAGCGTTAATCTAGGAAGAGTTTAAGCTATTATCTCTTATACGGTTTAGGGTTCCTAGATTTATATAGGAACATAGAATAGGATTGTAAAGCGTTTGTGCGTGTTGATTGAGAATTCACAATCAAATTAGTAATAGTAATTAGCAAGTTTGTATTTTGTTCTTGTGTTCTCTTGGTAAAGATATGATATTCCGCGTCAATATTTGTATTTCACAGTTATTGTCTATCATGAGTATCTTTGGATTTTTCAAACAGGACTATAAGTCGTTTTAGGTCATTGAGATCCATGTTGATAAGGACCTACATGTGGTTATCAGGCCACCCAAGGGACTTTACACAAGATTTGATACATAGATCTAAACCTTTAAATTCCACAAAAATCAAATAGCATGTCTGCAAACGATGATTGTTCTATTCATGTTGATGAGAACTTGCTTTCATGATGATTGCATCTTGGCTGGATTGTTTCCAGCATCCAAAAAAGGAGCTGCTCCTGCTAAACCACCCAAATAATCACATTAAATACACTTTCAAACATTAAAATGCCTGTTCTCCCAAAAAGATGATTATTGATAGTGGGCGATGGTAGATGGAACTTATCTTGAGTTATATAGATAATGAGGTCTGAAAGTGATTTCAGAATGGATAGGATATTCAAAGAAGAGAGTCACCAAAGGTAAGGTTGGTGTATACAGGGTTCTTCCCTCCAACCACGCAGAAGAAACAGTTGCTGATCGAGCAAAGAAAGGAAAGCAAGAACTCTACTGCTAATGGCTGTTCCAAAAGATCATCTCAGACGTTTTCATGGCATGGATGATGCCAAAGAGATCTGGGCAGCCATCAAGACAAGGTTTGGTGGTAATGCGAACTCGAAGAAAATGCAAAAAGCTGTTTTGAAACAACAGTTTGAGGCATTTACTATCTCGTCTAAGAAAGCATTAGAAAAATGGATATGATAGGTGTCCAAAAATTCCTTCACAATTGGATTGCCTTGGTGCTGGTAGTGAAGATGAAGACGCAATATCACAAGTTTTTGAGGTCTCTTTCCTCCTGCATGGGACAGTCTAGCCATGGGACAATGGAACAAAGAAGAATATTGTCACTCTGTGCATTAGATGATTTATACATTAATCTGGTGTCTTGAAACAAGACATCCAAAAGACATCATCTTCTTCCCAGGCACATCTGAGAAGATGTAGTTTTCTATCACAAGCCAAAGCCTCTGCAAGCAAGAATAAGCCAAGCCACAGATCAGGAAGTTATCAGTTCTAATATACACTTCCTATTACAAAGCAAAAACTAAATGTACCTCCTGGTCTTGCTGATGAGTTATCCATTCTTTTCTTGCCTCAAATGCTGATGATGTGGATTTGATACATGAGACCTAGATCAAATTGGATGATCTTGGAATTTGGAAGATATGGATATAAATTGGCTGATCAGATTGCAATGACTGTATTAAAGATTAAGAAGTTCTACAAGAAGACAGGTAGAAGCCAAGAGTGGATGGAAAAATGCATGTGGCATTTGATAAGAGAAAAGTTGAATGTTTCAATTGCCACAATACTGGGCATTTTGCAAGGGAGTGCAAGTTTAAAGGTTCAAAGGAAGGTAGCAGGCAGGAAGCAGGTAGAAGTCAGGATTACACCTAGTGAGATCTGAAAAGGAGAGCTTGATGGACCTTGATGAAGGTCAGTTAAATTGGTTAGAGCAGTCTACTGAATGAGGAATCAATCATGCTATAATGGCTTTCACTGTGAATAATGGGTATCCATGTGTTTGAAATTGGTTAGATTCATACATTGCACTTCAATTAAGTATGATGAACTAGCATTTGAATTGGTGACCTAGGAAGCTGCCTTAGTTGACCCTTAAGATAGATGTTAGACAATTTAGAATCTCAGCTTAAGCTCCCACAAACTAACAATTCTTCCTTTATGAAAAATTAAATTTCAGCCAATCAAAATTTTTGAAAAAGATTTGAAAAGCTGTGAACAGTTTATAGAAGAATATGAATGAAAGCGTCAAAGACAAGGATGGCTTTACAACAAAATTTTTGATTATTGGTCTGCTTCTTCTAATAATATTGGAAGATAATTGATTTGTGGGTTGTGCCTCTATGGTTATGTTAGGTTTAGGATATGGGATATAAAATCAATTGCTGAGGTTAGGATCTGGATATGAGGAAAGGGAATAAGTTAGAGGTAATTTTTGCTTCTAGGAAACCAATGCAGGTTATAATGAAATCCCATATACAGGCAGTTCAAACAGGTAGAATATAATGGTTTGTCCCTCCTCCTCTTTGTGAGTGATTTATACCTAGGGAACAGGAGGACTATAGATGTTTCTCTGTATGAGTATGGTAGTATGGGGCCTCAACCTCAATCTCTAGTCTACTGTGTCTGATTGTAGTTCAATGTTTTATCAACTTTGTCAATCCCATGACAGTGAATGGGGAACAAGGGGAACGGTATTTGGACCATGCAGTCACATGATGGACCCTATCACAGTACCTTCTATTGAGGCAAGTTACCATGCCACCCAAAAGACTCAACCACAAGTGCCTTAAACCCAAACAACTGTTGAACCATAGTAGTGCACAGCATGTAAAAATCCTAGGCAACCATTAAGATTCCCAGTGATCCCTTCAACTATTCCTTCACAAAGTAGACAGAATTGGAATTCAAAGTTTCAAGTACTGAGAGTTGAAATGGTTTTCAGTTGACCATGGACATACACCTTTCTGGTGGCCAAAGAACTGACTACTCCAGAGTTAATGGCTAACTGGTAAAGAGACATCAAATCCATTTAAAATTTTCAATGATTCACCTCTCACAGGAGTTAACACACCTGGAAGTGATGAGAATAGAATGAAACTTTACCGAGTTGACTGAGTCGACTCAACTGAGTCGACTCAACTGAGTTTGAACCATGAACCAAAACAGAAATGAAGAATGAGAAGAGACAGACTTGAGTTAAACTACAACAACAACCATCACAGCCTCAAACAATAACACCACAAATCCAAATCCAGGTCTAAACCTATATCCCTTCGTCACATTAAATCAACTCCACACCACCTCCATCTCCTCAATTAACTTGAAAATAAATGACAAATCAAAGATCTCAGTATGAGTTTCGGTTGCATCTTTCAAAGATACGTCAAGACCCACATAGGATCTATCCAACCCAAATCATTTCATCATTGATCTTATGTAAAGGTAAAACCTTTCTTAATATTCGAACTTAAAGAAATAAACGTATAACAATTGTGTTATAGTTTTCTTTTCTTTGTTTCGATTACAAGACGCAAACAATAAAACAATTGCAAAGACCTACCCGAGACCAATTGAATGATCTTGAAGCCACATTTAACTTGATCTTCGTCGGCTATTGAAAAGGGTTTGTGTTTGATACTCGTTTGGATTTTTATGAGGATTTGAGCTATGTATTTTGTTATATGATTTAGTTGTGGCTGCGTTTTATCTTGTGGAGATACAAGGATGGAAGAATTTGTGTGGTTAGATGTACATCTAACTTTGATTTGTTTGGGGAAGATGGAGACGTGACTGCACAGAGAAGATGGGGGCAATTGATATGGAACAAGTGGTTTGGTGCCCGCGCGTTGCTGCGGGGCGTTTTCAGGCTTTGGTTTTGTAATACGTATTCAACTATTAGAAATTTGAAGTTACTGTATTGCCATCAAGTACTTTCGTGGTTAGGCCGTTATTAGTTTTTTTTTACGTCCAAGATTTCAAACATTGTCTTCAAGGTATCACACTAAGAACCCAAACAAATGATATTTACGAAAGTGGCAATCAATTCAATCATGGATTCGCATATACAATATAGAAAGAAAGTATGGATGGTTTCATGTCCAAGCATTTTTTTTGTTTTATTTCCTGCTCGTCACATCCAGGATATGCATCTATAACGGTCCTTAGAACGAAGCCGTTGTAATAATGACCATTAGTCAAAGCTTTGTTGTCTCCATAAAAAAGAGGCCTACTATTGGAATCCTTCATTAACATCTCTCATGGGGTAATACCCTTCAAAAGAGCTTTTGCAGTGTACTTCTGTTCCCATTCCTGCAAATTTATTAAAAACTATCAAACTTTTTAAAAGTATGTTTCAGCTTAAATCAGCTATAATAAAATAAACTCACAAAACTTTGGTTATATGGGTTATAATGCAAAAATCTATAATCTAAAACTATATCAAATTTTCCTCTCTCTCTCTTTAGAAATTTAGAAGAGTCATCATAGATATAAATGTCATGATAAATATGATAACCTAATTAATGCATTCCTACAGATGGCTTGAAGCAGCCCGTCTCATTGTAATCTTTGTGCTTATAGTCAAACATATACGTAACCATCACGACTAAAAAGAGGTGTTCATGTTGATGGGTCGACCCTAACTTCCGAGTTACTAATAACCCAAACACAACATGTTTGACCCATTTAATCGTACAACTAACGTTAAAACAATAAGATACCGAAAACATGAAATAGCTAACCTCTTCTAAAGATTTGTTGGTGCATCAAGAAGCGCAGCATTGCAGGTCTTCAATTCTTAGAAATATAGTACAGTTTGCATCCGGGGAAGTCTTAGTATCACATTTGGTACCTGTAAATCAGTATACATTAGTAATGAATATTTATTTGCAGCACCAATTGGTTGCCTTGGCAAAAATATGACTTATCAAATCTAGCATAACATATATGAGTTTGGGCCTGTTGTATAATTGGGCTGAAATATAGTAGAAGTTTCCATCCTGTGTATAGCTCATTAAAATATAGCTTAGCTCTACGCATCTTTTTATTAGATGTTAATATAAATTTTCCTTTATTCATAGCAGTTGCCAAACAAACACAAATCCTCAAAATCAAGCTAACCCTGCAGGTTCAAAGGAAGTCATTGATATTGATGTGCAAACTGAGGAGGATGCAGACCTCATGGTGGTTTCAATAATCTCAATAATTTATAATGCCGCCTAACCTTATTACAAATTCCAACGCACCTGATTAACTGAATAAAAAGACGCAATGGTTGTTTGTATAAGCAATGTCAAACAGTCCCTCTAGAGCTATAACTTTGTATATAAATCCTTAATTCATTGGCATTTGTCACACGCCCAAAATGATAGCTTGTTTGTTAAAGCTTATTAATAGTTCAAGAGACATAATCACTTACAATGCCAAACACCCTAAAATGCAGCAACTTCATCCAGCATGTGGTTTTCCAGCATACATGCCAAATTGAGTTCACTCATTGATGGTGTTCTCTCAATTGGTTGAACCTAAATTAGACGGAGTAAGAAACCAAATAGCACTAAAAAGATTCATAAAAGTTGATACACAAAAAAACACGACCGCATATCTCTATAACAAACTCGTATTTCAGGTTACTTACCAAAAGTTATATCCCAACCTCCACCCCGCCATTAGAGCAGAACGAAAGAAGGTCCTTAGACCTCAGATTCGTTTGTTTGTCTGGCCCGCAGGGTACACAAAAAGGTCCTGAAAGCACAGAGAAATAATCAAAAACCATATAAGATGGAGTGTCACAACATCTGTTACAAAACAACAAATGTTTGTGCAATCATATCTACTCATAAACTCTTCCTGACTATCTTTTTACCAACCGTTTTGTAGGCTATTTGAAGTGACCAGTGATGGAGTAAACCCGATATACCATTGACAAAAATTAGTTCAAGTTAACCAATTTATACACCAATTTGTATAAACCGTTGGTTAATACTAGAACTACATTAAACAAGATCAATAACCCACCGTATGTTTACCACTGATGGAGTAAACCCGATATACCAAAGTTGAAACTAAAGTAGAATTCCCCGTTCTTGTGACTTAAGCTTGCACTAATGTTGTAAGAATAGTGTAGAGAAACTCAATACTTACCAAGCAAAGTATGAGACATTCATCACCATTTGCGATTATCCACAATGTCTTCTGCGTGTGACACTGAGAACTACAACGTATCTCCTTTAAGTGATAGTTATCCAAGTCTTCAACCAACCGCCCCGACTGCTGGTAACTAGATAACCCAAGTCTTCATCCAAAATCTTAAGCCCGAGCAAGTTATCATTGAAATTCATGCATCCAACCAACTATGAATGACTAAATCCCAACTTCAAGATAAAATAAGTACACGCCTTCTTAAAATGCCACTTCAATCTCAAATAAGTGATACCCGATCAATTCCGTAGGCACTTAGAAAAATTAATTCCAAATCTAGCCATTACAAATTAAATTCCATGATTCTTTATAAGCATCGATCCCGGTCTCGTCACATTGTCACTTTGTCATTTCGAACCTCGAATACAACCGATAAGCATTTAATCTCAAATATTTAGCCCAACTTAACCAATTTATACACCAATTTGTAGAAACTTTTGGTTAAGAGGATTGGACTATAATAAACAAGCTCCAATGTAACCATTAACTCCTAAATGTAGCAATAATCATCCAAAGTGAATTATTTAGCCAAATTTAGTTTTAATACGAAAAAGTTAACACTCAGACTGTTGTACCCGGGTCCATCACAAATTCAGCCCATCAAATCATCACTCAGCCCTACACCAATTTAAACACGGTCCACAATTGTTTGACAAGGCCCGAGTCCATCAAGAAATTATACTCGGCCCAATTCTAAAAACAATACTAGCCCATTCCATATTGAAATTCTTGGCCATTCACCATATTTTACCAGGCCCACAAAAAAAAACTCAGCAGCCTAACATACTTTTGGATAAAAATAGTGAGGCCCAAGATAGGATACGTGAAACCCATTACATCTAGTGATAAATCCCCACACACCCTAATTATATGTGACCCTAATTATATATATAATCATTAGAGATGTGCATTTCCACTGTTCATCATAAGCACTGCTCATGGCCTGGTCCATTGAGTATAGCCCAACCCAAATACAAATGGCCTGTTTTGTTTATTCATATTATCTTTCATCAGAATTTCCTGAAGCTTCTTCAACACACACAACTTCGATTCATATCAAGCGCTATGGTCATGGGGTAGGTGTATGTTTTTGTTTCTTTTTTATGAAGTCTGAATCAAGTGTCAATTTTTTTTTCTTGGTTTCTTTGTATAAGCTTTAACTAGAAAGAATTTTCAATTTAAAGTTGCGATGAAGATGAATATTTTGTTTAATTGAAAATGTTCAAACTTGGCACAAAAGGGTACATTGGAATTGTGTAGTAATGATCCGGATAATTTAATAATGGTTCAAATGAGATATTGAGGTGAATTAGCATTTTAGGCGAGCTGTGAATATCTATACTTTTTGGTTGTGTCATTTGTTTTGTATAGTCTATCAAATTTAGTACTTCCATAAAATATACGTGTATGTTATTCTCTTGAAGCTTGAGATTTGATCAACAGTTGATTCTCACAGGATAGATTTGAGCTAACTTATTCTTCACACAAGTATTCAAGTATAGGTGCGTACAAGGTGTTGATGATTTCGAAGTATCGAAACCAGCAAGGGGGAAGGAGAAGATACACTCGAGAGTTTTTGCCTTTCTTTATCTCGAAAGCTTGAAAAATGCATCTTTCTTGAAAATCTTTTATGTTAGGCCATGCTGGGAAGACAAATGTTATAACCGCAGAGAAAATCAACGCTTTAATATGTGGCTTTTTGGTGCATTTCTTCAACCACATGGGGAAAGAGATATCTTGTGAAAGTTAGTATGCATTATTTGAATTTTCAGGGGGAAGAGTTGTGAGAAGAATTATTCAAGCGTAAGAAGATGCGCTGCTGATCCAGTTAACGTCTCCCCGAATGGTTAATCACTAAGATTATTCTTTAAAAAAAGCAGTAATATTTGATGTGGTATCCTACTAATTTCGTTGTGCACTTAATTATTCTAAGCTTGTAAGAAAGCTTCAAAACTTCTCAAGAGAGGATTGCTAGTTTGGGGCAAAGCTTTGAAAGCTTTTAAATAAAGAATATGTGGCATGAATTAGAGGGAAGCTGATTCATTGCTAGTTTAGGGGGAAGCTTTGAAAGCTTTTAAATAAAGAATATGTGGCATGAATTAGGGGGAAGCTGATTCATTGCTAGTTTAGGGGGAAGCTTTGAAAGCTTCTAAATGAAGAACATGTGGCATGAATTAGGGGGGAGTTGATTCAGAAGCTTATCCTTAACCAAGAAGTGTATGGGTTACCTAGTTTATGCCTATTATAATATTTCTCCTACAAGGTACTACAAAGATAATTCATGTTGGAGTGCAGACTTGAAGTCAAAGACCACAGAAGACATCATCAGCATTGGAAGCTTCATCGAAGTTCTTGTTCTTAATCAATATGTAATTGTTAGGAAAATATTGTAAGTAATTCCGTATATTGTCCCGTGTGGGAAGATTGTTAGGAATCCATTTTACGTGACGACATTACGGAATTACCATAGTTTATCATAGTCACATACGCAAGGACTAGACCAGGCAATATTGTATAGTTATGAAGCGTATGAGCTATAAATACTCCTCTATGGCTTTCATAGAGGGGTTGAGGCTTTCATATCTTTTCATTTTTCATTTTATTTTACATCTTTTGTTTCTCTCTCTACTCTCTCTCACTAGAAATGGCTATCATGTGGTTTGAGTCTCCAAGACCACCGAATCATAGATTCTTTGTTTCTTTCATGTTTGTTATCCTAGATAGAAATCAAAATAGGTTTTTAGTTATGCTCTGTTTTTTGTTGTCGCAAATGTATACATAACCTCGCTTACAAGCAAAATATTAACGGGCAAACGTGGCGAGAATCCAAAGAAAAGAGGACTTGGCCATAAAATCATTATACTTTTTTTAATTCGTTGACATTTTCTAATTTATTATTTTAAAAATTATTAAGTTTATCTATTATTAATATTTCCCCCGAGAAACGTTTATGTTGTGCAAAATGTAAAAACGATATAACATCTATAATTCCAAGGTACTTTAACCAACACATTCAAATCTTTCAAAATTTGGACCAACTTACTTACAGGTACAAAATTCATTTTAATGTCAAAAAATATTTTATAAAGGAGTATGCAATCTCCTTAACAAATTTGCATACATCTTAATGAGGACCCGAAAGATAGCTTGTCGCACTGTGCCCAAGTGAAACCACAAGCGTCGAAAGTTGAATCGGGCAAGTGTACAAGGTCAAACATAGTTGACCCAAGAGGACGAACAACCCCATTCAATGTCTCAACGCCAAGAATCTTTAGAAATAGAGGCACATCAATAGCCATTTTCATCATATATTTGAGAAAAAATATATTTTATAAATACAATCATTTACTGGTGGTATCTGTAGTCACCAACTATCAAATCTCTGTTATTTTGTACTTAAACACAAATTTATTGGTGGAGAGTGTGGTTGAGGGATTTCTCTCGCCACATCAGCTTCACGTCATCGAAAAACATTTCTTTTATCTTTTCCTTCAACTCTCCTTCAACCATTGCAATACCCTCTCTCTCTTCTATTAATTTTTTTCTGCTTTTTATTATTTAAAAATACCCTCGAAACACAAATACCCACATACAATACATTTATAAGAAATAAATTAATATATATATCTCTCTAATACATGACATGGGACTCTACTCCTGAACAATGACATTTTTTTCTTTCATTTTGTTTTCCCGAAACACTTGCATTGGTTTTTCCACAAAGGAAAGATTCCTTTTGGGTCTTTTCCCCGTATAAATGACAATATTGCAACAAATTTGACATATTTATATACATTACATAACAACAACAAAATAAAAAGAATATTATAATACAAAAATTTTGTAGTTAAAGCTGTAACATGAATCACTTGTAAAAAATAAACAAAGAAATGATCTTTTACCTTAAATTCCAAGAACACCTTTTTCAATAATGAAGACATGACAACATAATCGCCATGGCACATGCCACACCCATCTTTCTTGGATAAAATACATGGGATGCCCTACTGATTCAAACACTCGAATTATGAAGATGAAATTGTATTGCCTATGCATATTTGTAGTGGAAATCAACTACTCGAGAACTTCATAAAGATGACCAAGTAAATTGGGGTTGTTGTGACTTTATTCCAAAACTAATGGAGGTGCGATGGCTAGGTGAAAAAAACAAATGAAGATGTGATGAATAAATGAAGGGAAATGGTACATGGTACATGGTGGTAGACGCGTAGTTGGTGTTGTAAACATCAAGGGGTATATAGGTAATTTTACTACCCTTATAATAACATCAACTACTACCCTTATATGCAATTGCAGAACCGGATACCAAAAAGAAGCAAGAGGAAAAAGAGGCTTAGTGACAGCTCAGTCTAATGCCAACTTAAGCCCTCTTGCAAGGTTCTTGCTTTCGAGGTTTGTCTAAGTACTCCAGGCAGATTCCCTTATTTACCCTTTGTTTACATGATTTTTTCACTGATGAAACTGAACCTTTGTTTCATGGTGCAGATGGCAAGGCCAAGCTTCACGAGATCTCAACCCAAGATAGATTGTATTGTTGATCATAGTACGCCTTTTGATGGATTTTCTGTTCATTATTAATTTATTCAACTGTAAATAACATCGAGGGATCCCTCTTGACATTTTTTTGTGCGACTCTTGACAATTTTTTGACTGAGCCTGGCGTACATTTCCCTTTTGTAGCTAAATATTGTTGTATACTCGGGGTTGGGGTGTTGATCATATTTTTTGTGGGCAATAAGGTTTACGTTTTTGTTGTTAGACAGACTTATCACTCTGATGAGTGACTATTTTAATCTGATCATTTTGTTCATATCTCGATCTTTAGTTACCTTACATAGGTGTAAGAGTGTTTGAATGCACATCAGAAAATTTCATTTTGGAATATTTATCCATGACTAGTTTTTCTGGTATTGTTTATTAGATCATTTTCAACATTTTAATGCGCATATGGCGTTGATACTGATATACATGGAAATTTTAACCAAGTAATAGGGTTTAAAAAACTTATTTACCATTATATATAGTATATATTCAAAAATCTTGACTACTCTGTGGTGTATATATGTCTCCATCTTAAACACATTACCTGTTTTTATGCCAATTACCAAGTAAATTGTGACAAAAAAATTATATAACTAAAACCCTAGCAAACTAATCTAGTCGTTCTATGAAAAAACAGTCCCCACTAAAGATTCAATTAAGATTATATGTATTGTAAGTTTTGCGTAGTCAATAAAATCAATAACTTGATTAATTGTATTCGGCTTGGGCAAATGGCACAAAAAGGCATTAACTTAGTGTCTTTTTCCAATTAAGGTACTCCACTTTTTTTCTTGCACAAAAGTCGGTCAACTTTTGTTTCTAGCCGATTTAGGTTTTTTCTCACCATCCGTTAACACACTAAACATCCATTTCGTTATATCCCAAAATTTGTGTTAATTAAAAATTAAAGGCCCAAATTACAATTATCTAAAAAGCTATACATAGAATGGATTTTTGTCAAATTTGAAAACAGTTTTATACGAGTATCATTTACCACCATTTGTGTACATGTGTCTGTGTCTCTTGTATATATATACTTTGATTTGATACTCTTCTCATTTGACTTGTATTGGTGTCCGTGAAAATGTAAAAGATGATGAGAAAATGGTAAAGACTTGATTGAATTTGTTTGTGTAAGGTTGGATCTTGCAAGAATCTGAGAAGGGCACTTTGTTCTTTTGTATATTTTCAAGTCTGCTAGACACGTGAATGATGATAGGGATTGAAGAAAGTAATTTTCATTCATGAAGGTCCTGAAGAGCTTTAAAATGCGGAGTTGTTGATTTTTCGATATTATCGAAACAGACTTTTATAATTTTAGGGGGCGTTTGGTTTGTTTACATGAATCACAATGGGTATTGGCATCGGTATAAGGTGGAATGACAATAAATCAATCATTTCAAAAAAATCTGTTTGGTTTTAATTATTAGGTTGGTGCTTCATTTTTTAATTTTTTTATACTATATTGTAAACGAAAAGAAAAAAATCAAAAACATGAGAACAATATAAAGCAAGACATGCTTTTTCCCGTGAGTTAATTCCTCATTTCATCTTTATATGACGCACTAGCCAGAGTGGGAACATTCACAAATTAACCCACGTTCCTAAACAAAGTATAAATTTATAAATGGAATTCAATAATTTTAATTATTGTCTTAAAGTAAATAAGAAAAAAGAAAGGAAATTATAAATGGGATAGAAAAGGGTGACTTGCATACTTCAGCTTTGCAACATCATGACTATGACGCTGACTTTTGATCCTATGACTATTGACCGTGACTTTGATCCTGCTCGGGGAGGTTACGAGCATCAACTACTTTTAAGACGTTATTAAGATATTGCAAAATTAGATTAGGATTAATGGGAATTATAAGAAAAATAAAGGTAGTAAATTTAGAGAGAGAAGATAATAATGGAATGAGTCTAAAAGTCACCACACACCCCTGGTATGGTTCTATGACTATCCTGACATCTTTTCATACCTTTTCATTCGGATAGTGGCAAAACAAACAAGTATATATTACATTGATTCTATTACTTTCATTCTATACCCCTCAAACAAACAGGCCCTTATAAAATTTGTTTTCAATCTACAGTTGTCTATCTGACATTGTTATGGTTAGTATGTGATATGAATGAGACGGTGGTAACAAAATGATTGGCACTTGGAACCATGGAAGGATTGAATACATGCAAGGAAAGCAATAGCGTGATGATGATAAATAAAATGGATTTTTGTCAAATTTAGGCCTTTTAATTTTTAATTAACACAAATTATGGGGATATAATGAAATGGGGTTAGTGTGTTAACGGATGGTGAGAAAAAACCTAAATCGGCTAGAAACAAAAATTGGCCGTCTTTTTGTGCAAGAAAAAAAGTAGAGGACCTTAATTAAAAAAGACTCTAAGTTTAGTATTTTTTTGTGCCATTTGCCTTAACAAAAAGTGATAAAACTGCAAGCTAGGGAATACCCACCGCCTCATCCTATTTATGTGATCCAACCAACCCATCAATCCATGATCCAAACTCTTATCAGTCATCGAAGCTTAAATTATTACCCTCTTCTCTTCACAGAAATTTATGCAGATTCCCCTACCCATGTCCCAGAGTACAGACCCGATTCATAACCACATATATTTCTTTATAACACCAAGGGAACGAAATATTTGTGTTATAAACATGTAGTTCCCTTTGTGTTATAAAGAAATACATCACTACAACAAAATGAATACTTCGGGTCGACTAAATCGACCCTAAAAAACAAAGAAAATCGACCCTAGGGTCTTAGGGTCGACAAAGTCGACCCTTAGCGTTTTTATTTAATAAATCTTTTAAATAAATAAAATATTAATTTATTTATTTACCCAATATATAATACATCTAAAATCCACGTGGGTAATCCACTAATTTTGGGTCGACATCTTCTTTGGGTTTTGGGTCGACAAAGTCGACCCAAAGTTGTTTAATTATAATTTTGGGTCGACGTCTTCTTTGGGTTTTGGGTCGACTTTGTCGACCCAAAGTTGTTTTTCCAGATTAATTATAACTAGGGTCGACATTGTCGACCTATGAACTTCAATGAGAAATTGTACGAAGATTTTAAGCTAGAATTTTGAAAATAAGTATAAAATATATTAAGCTATGTTTTAACTAAAAGCACTACTGATATTCACAGACCTTAAATCCTAAAATTACTAGACCTAAATGAAGCCAAAAAGTCGCAGTAGTAACTGAGGTTAACTACTGCTTATGCCAACTAATTAAAAGGTCTAAGAACCAATTGAAGTAGTACCAAGGGAGCTTCTACTGCATAAACTCACCTCAAGAGTAGATAAACAAACCTAATACCAACAAGTATCAAGCTTAAAAGAGCTTGAGTCAAATTATAGCAATCAACAGATAAGCAACAAAAACTACCCTGGTGCTGGCACTAAGAATTTTGGCCTTAACTTCTTCAATTTTGTAAACTAACTTCTGAAACTCCTTTTCTATGATTTTAAATGATATTGAAACATATCTCAAGCAAATGATGCACAAGTCACTGTTGACTTTTGAGGTCAATAGTGTAATATCCAAACACCCCTTCTACATTTAAACAGATTTTATTTTAGCTTATGAATTGAAAACTAATGTTTGAAAACTTATAACCAGATAATAATAAGCTTATTACAAGCTTAACAAACAGATTTTAACAATTTATTAAGCTAGAAACACTAATCTACAACTTATGCTAACTATATTATTTGGTTTGAGATTTTTAGGACTGATTTTGAAAAATAAGATCTAAATCTATAAAGCTAAGAACAGATTAAAATTGATGACTAATAAGCAAAAAATTAAACACAGATAAGCAACTAGATAAGCAGTTAAGTAAAGCTATTAAGCAACTAAGCACACATTAAAACTAATAAGCAATAAAGCAGTTTTTTTAAGCTAAAATTTAAAGGAACAAGGAATTAAAAGAAAACTTACTTAAAGCTTCAGCCTAAAACAGAGCTAAGTGCTCATAGAGTTATCAACAGCTTGGCTTATCTAGATAAGCAGTAAGTAAAGTACATAGAGTCCTTTCATAATTGATCCCTTTCCATAAGTCCAAAAAAAGTCCAATAAGCAAAGGTTTATTCTGATTTTAGTGTGTAAGTAAAATTTAAGGACTTATTTAAACTCAAATTCAAGCTTATAGACTTGAATGAGCTTATGAGAAGCTTTTGACACATTAGCTTATGAATAAAGGAGTAATTGAAAACTAAATTGAGATTTTATTAAGACTTAAAAGCTGATTACAATACTTGAGAAAAGACAAATTACACTAGCTTAAAAACTAAAAACAATTACATTTAAAAATAAAACTACATAAGCTAAATTTATAAGCTAAAAAAATTGCGAGAAAAGAAGATTCTCATGTGTGTGTGAGTGAGGGCCTTTTATAGCTGCTGAGAGAACCTTCTAGGGTCTGAGCACTCTTACACGCTCCTTTCAATATCTGCCATACATTCTCTCAATCATTGGCTTGTAAATCTTGGCCGTTGGATCTCTTTGATAATCACAAGGTTTGCCATTTTGTGGTTTTCTTGTAGAGTTCGGATATACGTTGTGAGATACCTTGTGCTTTACATTGTGTGTGAATCCAGTGTAAAACCATTAATTTTGTGCTTGTCTTCATTTGCCACCGTTGTCATTCCTTGTTGGGATTTAGCCAATACGGTGTGTTTGATTACATTTTAACCTGCCAAGGTGTACTTGAGTACTTGAATTACCTTCTTTAACCCTCAATTTAGCTTTGCCCATTGTTTTAACCTGTGGGTAAATCGGAGGAGTCGATGGATCAGTGTAACCTTCTCTTTCGCGCTTACTTTAACTGAAGGTGTTAAATGGATTTAAAACTTTGGCTATGGCAAACTAGGTCACTCTTGTTTTGAATGTGCATTTGTAATAATATTCAATGTATATCATCTTTCAGAATTGGAGCACATTGACCCCTGGAGTTTTATAAAATGGGTTATGGGCTTTGGTTTTGGCTTTTGATTTGGGCATTTGGTATGGTGTTGTTTTTTTGATAGGTTACGGGCCCATTAGCTTCCATGACCATATGTGTTAAATTTTTGAAACTTAAAGGACTGATTTGGAACTTTTTGGGGTTTTGTCTTTTTGTGGTTGACTTTTGTTGACCCATAGTTGACCAAGGTTTGACTTTGGCTTGATTCACAGGGCTTCTTTTAATGCTCTTTTCGATCCCCGTTGTTAGTGTTTGGGTAGTTTTTGATCGGTTTTTTTGTGATTTTGTCTTATTCCATACATGCACACACAAACACTAAAACCACACATATTTTTCCATTTTTAATAATGTTTTTGTATTTTGGGTCGTTTCTGGTATCTAAAATGGATGTGTGTTTTCATCACATATCAAAATTCCTCCAAACTAAACGATTGGTGTCTCTCAGCATTATTATGCCTCATATAAAACTAATACCTCGAAACTTCCCCAAACTTAACCTTTGAAAAGTAGCAAAGATTTTTGTTGATAGAGCTAAGAAATCACAAGTTATAAAACACCCCTAATTCCCATTTTCTAAAACTTTTCCATTTTTTATATATAGTTGAGATAATTTTAACTTTCGTTATTTTCATAACTGTTAAGGATCATAGAACAAGATGCATTTTCGAATCCGAGAATGCCCCAAAAAAGGATAAATTCAATCTGTAGAACTTTTTACTTATCTCAACACAGCTTAAAACAAAATCACTGCTAATATCAGTAAAGATGCGAACACTACTCATATCTGCAAACTTGTGAACTTTTACTCCCAACATTTATTTAAATCTTAAGTGAGTGATGCTATCTGAATTTCAAATAGGGATAAACTCTTTACGTTCACATGTAGAATATAGGAGTTTATAAGGCGAGATCATCATGGAGGACTTTCGTCTCGACAATACAACCTTTCGCTATGTGGACAGGCTTTTGACAACCCTCAGAAACTAGTATCGGGACTCACGGGACATTAGGTTTCAAAAATTTCAGGCGTCCCGAATATTCATAGCTTATAAAATTAATTATTGTCAAGATGAAAAGCATATTTGAATTTATAAAAGAAGTCATTTATTAATTCACACTTAAATCTATCTAGACATTTATGCAATCATAAACTCGACCTTTTAGTTGGCTGCAAACATCTGCCACGCCTCGACCAAGAGGCGAACAAACTTTTTTTTATCGGAATTTTTTATTTTACTAAGGCCTTCTTTAGAATACTACCCAATCGGTGTGAGCCTCGGCAAGAGTAGTAAACTTTTATCTGCCACAGATTTTATTATTTTATATATTTTATTTTATTCTTTTATATTTTATCTTTTTTTTAGAGAAGACTTCTTTTGTGAAAAATTCAAGTATAAATTTGAAACTAGACTAAAATTTTTGCTATATATTACATAAAAATTTGTTGATTTAAGTTTAATCTTCAAAATCAGCACGTATATTAATTCGGTTAAGAGCTTATGGGAGAAAAAGCAACAAGTTACATACATGAGCTCTTAAGATTTCCAAATAATCCTTGTTTAGCATCCTACTCATACTTAACTCTATCATTTTTCATTATTCGCGAAGTATCGATTACGCTCTAGTTAAATGTTAAAGGGACACAAGCTAGAGCTCAACACGCTCGATCGGGTCAAAATTTACACTTATTCTTACCCAGCAAGAAAGTCAAAATTGTGACAAAAAAACTTATTTTCTACAAATTAAAAACTTAAAATTTTTGAATTTTTTTGCTTTATTTTTGCGGAAACGGGGTTACTTTTCGGTACGTTTGAGAACAAACTATAAGCAGGCATACTCAAATCGATAGTTCCCCTCCCACATTACTAAAACGAAACATTGTCCTCAATGTTTAAAGGGGAGTCTCTAGGCAAATACTAAGCTGTTTATTAATTATCAAAGATGATGTTTAATGTAATGGATGAAAGGATTAGGATTTCCCAAAAACTAATTTCAACCATAGGATAACTGATATAGCAAATTACCACGCGGGGAATTTTATCATCAAAGGAATGTCAACTCAACAAAAGAAGAAGTTTTTCAAAGATGTAAAGCATTACTTTTAGGATGATCCCTATTTCTTTCGAATATGTGCGGATCAAATCATCCGTAGGTGTGTATTTGGCCAAGAAGCCCTTGAAATCCTCAAGGCTTGTCATGAAGGACCCACTGGGGGCCATCATAGTGCCGATATCACCGCTCGGAAAGTATTTGATGCCGGGTTCTTTTGGCCTACCATATATCAAGATGCTCATTCAATGATCAAATCTTGTGATGCATGTCAAAGACAACGCAAAAGTTCACATCGAGATGAGATGCCTCAAAATGCTATCCAAGTTTGTGAAATTTTTGATGTATGGGGCATTGATTTTATAGAACCTTTTCCGTCGTCAAGGGGAAACAAATATATCCTCGTAACCGTCGATTATCTTTCCAAATGGGTTGAAGCCAAGGCTCTCCCCACCAACGATGCTAGAGTAGTTGTCAAATTTTTGAAATCCCTTTTCTCCCGATTCGGTGCACCAAGAGCTATCATAAACGATCGTGGGACCCATTTCTGTAACGAAAAATTTGATAAAGTCATGTCTAAATATGGTGTCACACATCGCCTTTCTACCGCTTACCACCCTCAAACTAGTGGTCAAGTCGAGGTGACGAATCGTGGACTTAAAAGAATCTTAGAAAGGACTGGAGGAGAAAACCGTGCCTCGTGGTCCAACAAATTAGATGATGCGTTGTGGGCATTTCGAACCGCTTACAAGACTCCAATCGGATGCACGCCCTATAAGCTAGTTTATGGAAAATCGTGTCATTTATCGGTTGAACTAGAACACAAGGCATATTGGGCTCTTAAGCATGCCAATTTCGATCTCAAAACCGCTGGTGATCATCGAAAGCTCCAACTTAACGAACTTAACGAGCTTCGAGATCAAGCTTATAAGAATTCATTAATCCACAAGGAGAAGACGAAGAAACTTTACGACTCAAAGATCAAGAATCGAATCTTCAATGTTGGTGATCAAGTCTTACTTTTCAACTCCCGATTAAAGATTTTCTCCGGAAAGCTCAAGTCCCGTTGGTCCGGTCCTTTCACTAATACCGAAGTTTATCCTTATGGCACAGCAAAATTGTCTCACCCCGATGGTTCAAATTTCAAAGTCAACTGCCATCGTCTTAAGCATTACTATGGAGGGGATACACCACTGTCGGTTATCCCGGATCTCCAAACTTTCCCTAAGGACAAATGAATGCAGGGATCGAGTCGAGCTTGCGACTCAGTGAACAAAAACAAGCCGCTTCGTGGGAATTCACCCCATGCTTATCCTTTTCTTTCTTCTTTCTATTTTCTAATAAATAATGTGTTGTGATGTGTTGAGGCTAGCCTCTTCTGATTTTTCGTTGTTTGTTGTTTGTTGTGATTTTTGTAGGATTGAACCAACAATTTTTGAAGCCTCTCGTGTTCGGTGTTGTGTCCCGTTTCACTCGAGCTTCCTATCCTTTGTTTTTGAAATTAGTTTTGGGGAAAGTCGATATCCTTTCATCATTATCGATTCACGTTTATCTTTGCATAATTCATAAACGGCTTAGATTTTCGTAGAACCCGGCCTTAAACATTGAGGACAATGTTTCGTTTTAGTTTGGGGAGGGAATCTATCGATTTGATGTTACCTGCTTATTGTTTTGTTCTCACGTACCCGTTTTCCCAAAAAAATAGCAAAAATTTTAAATTTTTAAGTTCTTATTTGTAGGAAAAAAAAGAAAAAAAATGAAAAAAAATATATAAATAAAAAATAAAATAAAAAAAAAAGGAAAATATAAATTTGAAGTAAACAAAAAATATATAAAATAAAAAATAATAAAATAAGTGTTTAGACACGGAAATGTAGGTTTTCCGTTGGTTGAGGATAAGATGAAAAATTTTTGACCCGGATCGAACGTGGTAGGTTCTAGCTTTCTCCCTTAACAATTTTATGTGATGATAGTTTGTTGTGCTAGTCTCATGTAGACTTTAAACATGCTAGACTTGAAATCATTAGTAAAAGAAGACTTGTGCTAATCTCAAGTAGATTTTAAATATGCCAAGTTAGATTTTATATAGGCTAAGTATTTGCAAATCTCTTTATTAGAGGTTTTAAATTGCAAAGAATAAGAAATGATAGTGTTGATTACGAATTAGGATGCTAAATAAGGTTTATTTGGAAAACTTAAAGGCTTATAAGAATAACTTGTGGTTTTGTTCCCCCGAAGTTCTTACAATGATTAATTATACGTGTTCTCTTTAATTTTTACAAATTAGAGTTTTACTCTTTGATGTGTAATTTTCAATACACTATAAAATATACAATATATTACCACAAGAGCAATTAAGAAAATTCCCTAAGGAAAATTTACTCTTAAAATATATATATATATATATATATATATATATATATAATATATAATACGTATATTTAACCGGGAAGAATGATCACCCGGGTCGTTTCCCCAACGACTTGTGAAATTGAAACCACATTTTAACTCGGATTATAATTTGAATGAGAGAAAAGATATTTTTGAGTATCTATAACTACTAAATAAAAGCAACAATTAAATTGAACAATTAAAAGCAATTAAACACTTAAACAATTAACGGGAGCAATTAAAAGCGACAAATAAGCAAATAAACTAAAATTAACTCCTAAAAATATAAACTAAATTTCTAAACCTAAATTAGGACAAAAGAAATTTTTAAGAGAAAGAAAAACATTTTTTTGATTATTTTTGAATTTATTATGAATTAAAAACTATTTTAATCTAATTAAATCCTATAAAATAGCAAATTAAGTCCTAAAAATTGAGAAAAATAATTTTTAAACTTATAAAAGTCTAAAATAACATAAAAACTTAGAAAACTATTTTTAACTATTTTTAAAATTAAAATCCTATTTTTAAAATTAAAAATAAAAGCTCAAAAATGAAATTTAAAATCTAAAAGGGGTAAAAATGATTTTTCTTAATGTAAACCGAAAAGTTCTTTTTATAAAACTAAAAACTATTTTTTTGTAATTTTCTAAAACTTTTTTCTATTTTTTATTGAATATCACTTTTTACACCGACAAAAAATCATAGAAAATTATAAAATAAAGAGAAAAATTTGGAAAATTCAGGAAAAGTGCAAAATGTAACAAAGATCTTAGGAAAAATATGACCAAATCCCCAACTTAAAGAATAAGCTCTAAATAAGCTTGTATAAGCTACGGCTTATACATAAAAAGGAAATTTAAAACTTGTACAAGTATTAGATTGAGCAAGACATGGTTGGATGAGCTATTGAAGCACAATGGTAAAACTTATGGTCTATAAGGGAGAGGTCGTGGGTTCGAGGTCTGGCAACCCTACTTTTTTCTATTTTTTATTTTTATTTTTTTACAAAAACTAAATACCCAAACTTATTAAAAACCTATTTCTAAGCAACTTTAAAACTGAACTTTTGGTCTGAAAATGAAAAATAAGCTCTGAAACAGCTTATGAATAAGCTGTTTACAGAAAGTGGGCCTGTGAGCTAATTTTTGCTAAAATACTTGCACTAAGCTCAAAATAAGCTCAAATTTCAAACTAAAAGAAGTTTTGGATAGCTTATGATGAGTATAAGCTAATCCTAACAAGCTCTCTTTTGTAAAAACACTAAATGACAACTGAAATTGATGATTAAAGTAGCTAACTCAGATTTTAATTCAAAAAGCACAATTTTAAGCTAACCTAAAAAACTTAACAAGCCAAGACATAAAATGAGCTTTTGAAAACTAATTATCCTAACTATAAGCTATAAGTTTAAACAAGAAAATAAGATACTACAACTTCAAATTCTAAATTTAAGAGGCTAAATTCTATTCCTACTGTTTTTGAGCTTTTGAGCTTTTGATGAAATTTTAAAAGCTAATGTACACTAAGTTATAAGCTAGAAATAAAAAATAAGACTCAAACTTAATTAAGCTATATATAATCTAAAGACTTACTAAGATTTAAATCCTAAATCCTATTTAAGCTATTCTAAAATGGAAATCAAAAAGGCAAGCAGTAGTAACTATTGTTACTACTGCTGATGTAAATGGTAAAATCACAAAGCTCAAATGCAGGCTACCTTAGTGGTAAGACCTGCACAATACACTTCTATTGAGTGAGAATGAACACAAGCAAACATACAACTAAGCCTAAAAAACTTAGATCAAGCCTTTGACAAGCTAGGTAAAAAAAATAAAGCTCCCCTGGTGCACGAAGGTTTAAAAATAGCTTAAACTTTTAAAATTTTGAAATCTAATCCTTAAAAACTCTTTTACAACTAGTTATCATTGATTATGAAGCTGACTCAAGCAAAAATCACAATTCATTTTGACTATTTTAGGTCAAAGTATGTTAAACCAAACACTCCTTTATACTACTTGACATATTTGATTGAAGCTTAAAATTGAAATCCACTTAACAAGGTCTTATTACCAGATGATCAACAGCTTATATTAAGCTTATTAAACATAAATCAATAATTTATTAAAGCTAAAATTAAAGATCTATAAGCTATGCTTAACTAATTTTTTTAGTTTTTATGATTTTTAGACAGAAATTGACACAACTATATTCTAACTATATAAACCTAAGACAGATTATCAAAGAACAAAAATAGACTGAATCTAACACAGTTAAGCTAACTAGATGACAAACTAAGCAAGCAATAAGCAGTTAAGCAAAAACTAAGAAACTACATAAGCATTTAAGTAAATATTAAGCTAGAAATTAAATGACAAGGGAATTAAAGGAACACTTACAAATAGCTTCAGCTTAACAGAAGCAAATTGCTCTTAGAGCTTTTCTACAGCTCTGGCTTATTAGAAATAAGCCAGTAAAAGTCCTTGAGAGCCCTTCCTTAACTGGCTCTCCTTCCAAAGGCTCATAAGTTCAAATAACAAGGGATTTTAAGCTGATTTTAGGTATATGAGTAGATTAAGACTTGTTTAAGCTCTATCTTAGCTTAGAGACTAAGAGAGCTGAAATTGACTTATTGTGAGCTTATGAGTCATAGTACAAACACTTAGAGTAAATTGAGAGCTTATAACAATTGATCAATAAGAAAAAGTAGATTTCATTAACTAAAAAGGATTGATTACATTACTGAAAAGAGATTACAAATGATTTTAAAAGTAAAATTACAATAAGCTATTTAAAAAGCTAAAAGCTAAACTAGTGAAAAGGAAAAAAAAAAGATCCAATGTGTGTGAATGAGTGTGATATTTATAACCTGCCAAAGATTGTTCTAGTCCCAAAATCAGTTAGAAGCTCCTCTCCTCTCATCCCTTTGATCATTAGCTAATCATTGAAGGTGTAATCTCATCCGTTAGATCACAATTGAGCTCACACGGATTGCCAGTGTGGCAATCCGTTTGAGACTCTCTTGTGCTTCTTTTGAGAGTATACTCAGTGTAAATTTCATCAATCCTTGTGCTTTCCTCTCTTCCACGTGACATTTCCTAGCTTGATTGACCAATAAGAGACTTGAGATTATGATTTTATCCCTGCCATCTTGTACTAGAGCCATTGAATTGTCCTTTCCACCCTTTAATTTGAAAAAACCCTTTGATTTGACAGCGTGGTTAAATCTAGAAGATGATGAATAGTACCCAACGATTTTTCGCGCCTAATTTTAACTAAATTGGGTAAAAATGGGGATGAATTTGGGTGAATGGCAAAATGAGCCCTTGTCTTTTTAAGAAAACGTGTAGTATTAAATGTCTTTCAATTATGGCAGAAATGGCCCCTGGACTTATATAAAAGGTTTATGGGTTAAGGTTTTTGGGTCGGGTTTGGATAATTGGGCTTGGAACTTTTGGGCTTTGGATCCAGGTGAGGTATTTGAGGTTTTAGGCCCAATGTAGTTTAGGGACCATTTGTGTAACTTTTGAAACTTGAGGGATTGATTTTGTGATTTTGGATTTTGTCCTTTTGTGATTGACTTCTGTTTAACCAAGGTTTGACTTTCTTTGACTGAAGCTTGACCATAGTTGACTTTTCTGACTGTGGCTTCCGGCTCTTGCACGCTCTTCCGTTCTCGTGTCCGTGTTTGCCTGTTTTTGACAGTTTTCTTATGATTTTTGATATATCCATACCTGCACATACAAAACACAAAAACAAGCATATCTTTGCCATTTTAAGTGTGTTTTTGGTCATTTAGGGTACATTTTGGTATAAATAGATATGTGTATTTTTACACTTATCAAAATTCCCCAAACTAAACCATTGCGTGTCCTCACGCAATATTACATGCCTTATAACCAAATACCTCGAAACTTCCCCAAACTAAACCTTTGAAAAGTAGCAAAGAGTTTTGTTAAGAGAGCTAAGAGATCACAAGTTATAAAACACCCGACTTCCTATTTTCAAAACTTTTTCTCTTTTTATGATTTTTCTTGATATATTCCTAACTACAACTTATTTGTGTTGACATAATGTATTGTTTTCATTACCTCATTGATAACTTTAAGAATCATAGAACAAAAAGCACAATTAAGTGTCTAAAAAGATAAATTCATCATTCCCGATTTTTTCACTTTTCCCATGCTAAGCTTAAAAATAAGATCACCATTAAGTACAAACTAAGATGCTAAGACTACTTATAATTACAACTTGTGAATTTCTCTTCCCGACACATATCATATATTTAAGTGTATGTGTGCTCAAATTAATTTAAACCATTAAATCCGCATATTTAGATAGTTGAAATCCGACCAAGCTTTACACATGGGCCTTTTGGGCTAATATGTTAATCACTTAGTAAGATCACAACTCAAAGCAAACAAAAACCTCCTTAGCTAAGACATTGTTGGTTCACTTGCCCTATTAATGACTTTCTTCTCTAGCATCCCACTGTCATCGGGTAAGTGCTAAGGCTTTTGACACCCCATCCGGAGAATAATAATCGAGTCGCATGAACTTCCAATGAAAAAGCCCTGTAGACTTTTGCAAACCTTAGTTCAAAAGAATACCTTGGTTTTAGAAAAGGAAACTTTTACTATTTATTTTCTAACTTGCAACATTATTATTATTATTTACATTATTAGGCTAGGAACTGGTATCACTTTTCTTTCGACGACACATCGGCCACGCCTCCGACAAGAGCTCGTGTACTTATTATGATACCAACCCTAAATATACATCATCCACCCTTTCTTTCGATGTCACATCGGGAGCGAACCGACAAATGCCCATGTACTTTATTGCGATGGAGTTTGTATATTATTTATTAACACTAAGGATTTATAACTTGCATCCTTTTTATCCACCTACTTTTTTTTCTTTTTCATCATTTTTTTACTACATTTTTACTAATAACACATTATTTTTGTAAATAGAAAAATTTTGATTTAGAAAACCAAAGTATAAACTTGAACTAAAATTCTTATTTACAAATGATGTTGACTTCATCATCGATAAAGCTTTTTCTCTGAATATGTTGATTAGACTTTTAAGAGTAAAACTCTAATTTGTAAAAATTAAAGAGAACACGTATAATTAATCATTTTAAGAACTTCGGGGAAGAAAAACCACAAGTTATTCTTATAAGCCTTTAAGTTTTCCAAATAAACTTTGTTTAGCATCCTAACTCGTAAACAACACTATCATCTCTTATCTGTTGCAATTTAAAATCTCTAATAAAGAAATTCGCAAATACTTAGCCTATATAAAATCCAACTAGGCATATTTAAAATCTACTTAAGATTAGCACAAGTCTTCGTTTACTAATGATTCAAGTCTAGCATGTTTAAAGTCTACATGAGACTAGCACAAACTATCATCATTAATTGTTAAGGGAGAAAGCTAGAACTCAACACGTTCGATCGGGTCAAAAATTACATCTTATTTTCACCAACGGAAAACCTACATTCGTGTCTTAACACTTATTTTATTATTATTATTATTTTTTTTCCCTACAAATAAGAACTTAAAAATTTAAAATTTTTGCTATTTTTGTGGAAAAACGGGTACGTGAGAACAAAACAATAAGCAGGTAACATCAAATCGATAGATTCCCTCCCTAATGAAACATTGTCCTTAATGTTTAAGGCCAGGTTCTACAAAAATCTAAGCCGTTTATGAATTATGCAAAGATAAACATGAATCGATAAGATGAAAGGATATCGGATCTCCCCAAACTAATTCCAAACAAAGGATAGGAAGCTCGAGTGAAACGGGACACAACACCGAATACGAGAGTCTTCAGAAATTGTTGGTTCAATCCTACAAAAATCATAAGTACAAACAACAAACAACAAGAAAATAGAAGAGGATAGCCACAACACATCACAACACATTATTAATAAGAAAATAGAAAGAAAATGGATAAGCATGGGGTGAACTGCCACGAAGCGGCTTGTTTTGTTCACCGAGTCCCAAGCTCGACTCGATCCCTGAATTTAGTTGTCCTTAGGGAGAGTGTGGATGTCCGGGACTACTTTGGGTGGTATGTCCTCGCCAAAATAATGTTTCACATGGTGACCATTCACTTTAAAATTCGGACCATTGGGTTGAGATAATTCAACAGTTCCGTAAGGAAAAACTTGAGCAATAGTGAAAGGTCCCGACCAACGAGTTTTAAGCTTTCCGAAGAATATCTTTAAAAGGGAGTTGAAGAGTAAAACTTGGTCACCAACATTGAAGATTCGATTCTTGATCTTTGAGTCATCAAGCTTCTTCGTCCTCTTCTTGTAAATCAATGAATTCTCATAAGCTTGATCTCGAAGCTCGTTAAGTTCATTTAGTTGCAGCTTCCGATGATCACCCGTGGTTTTAAGATCGAAATTTACGTGTTTAAGAGCCCAATAAGCTTTGTGTTCTAATTCGACCGGTAAATGACAAGACTTTCCATAAACGAGCTTATAGGGTGTGCATCCAATCGATGTTTTGAAAGCGGTTCGGAATGCCCACAAAGCATCGTCTAGCTTGTCAGACCATGAGGCACGGTTTTCTCCTACCGTCCTTTCAAGAATACGTTTAAGACCACGATTTGACACCTCAACTTGACCACTCGTTTGAGGGTGGTAAGCGGTAGCTAAACGATGTGTGACTCCATATTTAGACATCACTTTGGCAAATTGATCATTACAAAAGTGGGTCCCACGATCGCTAATTATAGCTCTCGGTGTTCCAAATCGGGCAAAAAGAGACTTTAAAAATTTCACAACTACACGAGCATCGTTTGTGGGGAGCGCCTTCGCTTCAACCCATTTCGAAAGATAGTCGACTGCTACAAGGATATACTTATTCCCTTTGGATGACGGAAAAGGTCCCATAAAATCAATACCCCATATATCGAAGATTTCACAAACTTGGATAGCGTTTTGAGGCATTTCATCACGTTGAGAAATTTTGCCTTGTCGTTGGCACGTATCACAAGATTTGATCATCGAATGAGCATCTCGATATATAGTGGGCCAAAAGAAACCGGCATCAAATACTTTTCGAGCGGTGAGATTGGCACTATGATGGCCCCCGGTGGGTCCTTCATGACAAGCCTTGAGGATTTCAAGAGCTTCGTGTCCATGTACACACCTACGAATGATTTGATCCGCACATATACGAAAGAGGTAGGGATCATCCCAGAAATAATGTTTTACATCTTTGAAAAATTTCCTCTTCTGTTGAGTTGACATTCCTTTTATGATAAAATTCCCCGCATGGTAGTTTGCAAAATCGGCAAACCATGGGGTACTTCCGTTTGATATAACTCCAAGAGTTTCTAAAGGAAAATGTTCGTTAATGTCTTTGTTTTCCAAAACATCTTTGTGAGGATTCTCGAGTCTTGACAAATGATCGGCGGCTAGATTTTCACTTCCTTTCTTGTCAAGAATGGTGATATCGAACTCTTGTAAAAGTAACACCCATCGAAGCAACCTTGGCTTGGCATCTTGTTTGTTCATGAGGTATTTCAAAGCGGAGTGGTCGGTATAAACAATGCTTTTAGATAAGACAAGATATGGCCGAAACTTTTCAAAAGCATACACTACGGCGAGCATCTCCTTCTCCGTTGTAGTGTAATGAATTTGAGCTTCGGTCATCGTCTTACTAGCATAATGAATCGGTTGAAAATGCTTCATCTTTCGTTGTCCTAGAACTGCACCAATCGCGAAATCACTTGCATCACACATGAGTTCGAATGGTAAGTTCCAATCCGGGACAACTAAGATAGGAGCTTCGGTAAGCTTCTTTTTAAGAGTCTGAAAAGCATCAATACAATCTTTAGAAAACACAAACGGTGTTTCCTTCTCAAGAAGGTGGGTCATTGGTCTAGCAATTTTAGAAAAGTCTTGGATAAATCGGCGGTAAAAACCTGCATGTCCTAAGAAACTCCTAACACCTTTAACTGTTGTTCGGGTGAGGGAGCTTAGCGATAACATCGACTTTAGCACGATCGACCTCAATTCCCGCCTTTGAAATTTTATGCCCTAACACAATTCCTTCTTTACACATAAAGTGGCACTTCTCCCAATTAAGAACTAAATTCGTGTCTTCACACCGTTTTAGCATCTTTTCTAAATTGGAGAGGCATGAATCGAAACTATCCCAAAAACGAGAATCATCCTAAACACGTTCCACGGGTTCTTTTCGATCATAATCATGAATATGGCCATCATACACCGTTGAAAAGTACGGGAGCAGTACACAAACCAAATGGCATGCGTGGTACTTGTACGTTCCTACGGGTCATTGTGAAATTAGTTTTCTCTGGTCTTGGGGGATTAATGGTCTTTGGAAGTATCTTGAAAATCGTCTAGAAAACAATAGAACTCATTCCCAGCTAAATCTTTCAATAATCTGATCATAAACGGGAAATGGAAATGATCTTTTCGAGTCGCTTCATTTAATTTCCTATAGTAGATACAAACTCTCCATCCGGTAACTAAACGTGTCGAAATTAATTCATTTTCTTCATTAGCGACGACGGTTATTCCACCTTTCTTGGGAACACAATGCACTGGACTAACCCATGGGTGTCAGAGATTCGGGTAAATCATTCCGGCATCAAGGAAGTTTAGACTCTTTTTTGATTACCTCATGAATTTTGGTTTAACCCGCTTTGACTTTGAACGTAGGTTTGTAATCCATTTTCCATCAAGATTTTGTGGGTACAAAATGAGGGTTGAAACCTTGAAGTCGTTGATTTTTCAAGCAATGCCTTTGTGAGATTTGCAGCACTTTTAAAAGAGCATCTTTTTCATAATTTTTTAAAACCTTTTGCAATATACTGGTAAACTTTATCGTTCTGTAAGAAAGCATAATCTTAAGTGAGACGGCAAATCTTTTACTTTAATTCTTGAGGCTCTTCATGAAGCTTTTGCCTGGACACTTACTTTGTTTACTGTTCCATCGGAGGAAGTTGAAACGGGTCATTATTTACCATTTTTCAATCAAAACAAATATCTTCCTCTGGATTGCAATCGGCATAATCAATTTCTGGTGAAATCGAATCATCCTTAAGATAAGCTTCAATTTCTTCCAAAATAAATTCGGAAGTAAATGGCTCAGACGTCGGGGTGGGATTGCCACCCGAAGAATTAGGAAATCCTAGCAATTCCGGAGCATACTCCTCACAAATTGCATCAATGATGTCAATTCGGTTACCGATTTGTCATTTGTAGAGGAGTATCTCGTGTTTGATCTAGCTTAAAAGTGACGGCTTCCTATAACCCGAAGGGTTATATCCTCTCATAAACATCTCTTAAGCCGAGGTCCTCAAAAGGATTCTCCCAAGTATGAGAGGCACTGAGGATCAGCTTCAAAATCGACACACAACAAAGTCGGTAGGAGGAAAAATGAAATTCCCGGACTTTAACAAACACATCTTCGGCGATGTCCTTAGGATAAAGTAATTGATCGGTCCGCTAACTTAAAGTATCCGAGTTGTGTACGTTCAGGTAGAGAAAGCTTTTTCCAGATAGAAAGAGGTCTAAGATTTAGCTCGCCACACGACGGCCACAGGCGTGGATACCTCTATTCCTGGGAAATTACATGGAATAAGAAACTTGCCGGGATCTCCAAGCTTTTCGGGAAGCTTTTTGAGAAGCATCGCCGAGCAATTCTCGTTCAATGGAATCTTAGCTAACTCAAGCAACTTTTCCTTATCTAAGCAAACTCTTACGTAGAGCAAATCTTGGCTCAAAAGTAACGCATCCGCGAAAATAATGTCGTAGCGCAAAATCTTGAAAGATTGGAAGATCTTCTCCATTTGATTCGAAGTTTGTTAGGGGACTTTGATTATCACGTCGTGAAGGTATGCAATATTTGGCTTAGCGTAACTTTGGAATATCGGATTCGAAATGGGAATGGTTTTAGGTAAAGTCGTCAGAACATCGGGTTCCGGAATAGAAATGGGGATAACCGGAGGTGGGATTTGAGCGGTACTTCCTTGGAAATTTGTTTGCTCTTTATCCGTTGTTTCCTCGGTTTCTCGTTCCACTACCTTTTTAGGAGAAGGATTAGTAGGAATCGAGGGTCCCTCATAAGCAACACCACTTCGAGTAGTGATTGCTTTCATCTCACCCTTCGGGTTTGGAATGGTGTTACTCGGAAGAGTACCAGTTGAGGCTTGGTTTTGAAACAATCCACAAATCATGTTTTGCAAATTATTTTGGAAACGTGGTTTGTGATTATCATGTCGGCCTGTTGAGGATTTTATGTTTTTGAATTTCATTCTTAAGGTCTCCTTTCAACGAGTTGATTTGACTTTGCATGTTTCTTAACATCTGATCATTATTCCTCTTATAACTTGAAAAATCATTTGAAATCTCTTGTTGAATTGATTATTCGGCATTATGAAAAATGTTGATTTTTTAGAAATCTATGGTTTTGAAAATTTGGAAACAAACATGATTATTTGTTTTGAAAACCTGATTTCCATGGAATTATTCACGATTAAAGTTATTCCTTGAAAAGATTCTGACTATTAAACCTATTTTGACCATTGTTTTGCACCGGAGCAAAACCTGGTGGTGCCATTTGATTACTAACACGGTTTGGAGGGTTAGCTTGATTGTAAGTACCCGTAGTCGCACAAACACTAGCCTGATTGTTGTCGGTAGCCGGACAATTATTTTTTTTTTTTTTTTTTTTTTTTTTTTTTTTTATTTTTTACCACGAATGGCACACCACAAGTACCACAAGATTCCTCAAACGCTTTAACGAAGCGAGAGTGACACCTTTTTTAGAAAACTAATCTCGACTAAGGTCGAAAACTTGATCCGCAAGCTTATCAATTCTCTCATCCGTTTTACTTGAAGTAGCATTAATCCTTGAAGCATTTGGTTTGTTTCGTGAATAACGTACTTTTGATTTGTTCTCAATTATGTTTAAAGTCTCTCTAGTCGTCTTACTCAAAAGATTTTCCACCCGCAACCGGCATTTAGGAGTCTTGTTCATTATGTTTAAACATTGTAAATGGTATCAACTTGAGTTAACTCCGTAAATCTGTGATTGAGGCATGCTCTAAGCAACTCCTTAAATCGTTCCCAAGCTTCACTAAAAGTTTCCTCAAATTTTTGTGTAAAACGAGAAATTTCATTTTTTAAGTGAGTGGTTTTTGAAGGAGGGAAAAATTGGTTGACGAACTTGGTAACGAGATCCTCCAAAGTCAAGATTGAATTTGGTGGTTCTTTCTCGTACCAAGTTTTAGCGGCTCCCTCGAGCGAATATGGAAACATATACAGTTACACCTCGTTAGGCACATTCCTAAATCGTAAAGTCGAGGTAATCCTTTTGAAGCTATTAATATGAGCATGAGGAGCAGCCTTTTCACCTACTTCCATGTCCGTGGGTAAGGTCTCTAATGCAGCATCACATCTCTGCTGTACCATTAAAGCACGCATCTTTATTTGTCATAACCCGAAGTCATTCATCCCATCGAATTTCTCGATGTCAAACCTAGTTATAGAACTAGCCATTCTTCTTTCCTGCTAAAAACCTTGTCAAGTTGTTTCTTAACCAACTTTACCGACAAGCCTCACAAGCCGTGTGCAATATACCCGTTGTTGCTAAAAAACCCTTCTTGCAAATCAAATTAATTAGAATAACCCTAAATCCTCGATCTCGAACAAGTAAACCCGATCGTTAACTTGAAACCCAAGCGAACCACGATCGAAACTTGAACCCAAAAAAACCCGCAACAACATCCTTTATAAAGACTCGACTAGCCCTCCCCCTCCTCGCCCCTTCTAAGCCCCCCCCCCCCTACTCTAAAGTGAACGTCATTGCGTCTTTTATGAAAAACGAAAAAACTAAATTGGCCTTGTCTGGAAAACAAAAAAAGGCAATATTACTTTCAACTTTGTAGCAAGGATACTCACGTGAACCGTTCACCACCTTTATAGTTTTATCAAGTTGATTTAATAATAAAAAAAACTTTATTAATAAACCTTTCTTCTTCTATCTCTCGTTCAAACGCTGCTACTTCAAGAATCGATTCGAAAAACCTTTTTTTAAACCTTGCGTCAATACTGCTATGATTGACGGAACTCAAAAAACGAACCTCGAACGACTCAACACCCCGATCTAGCACTCGAACTTCGATGACCACAATAAACCTATGGCTCTTGATACCACTTGTTGGATAATTACGACAACAAACCCGAAGTTCGATCGCAAAACGCTAGATCGCGAGTTGTATCGAGCACAAGTAGCAAACACGAGAGACTACAAATAACCAATAAACATATGCACACGTTATACCATCGTACCAAACCTTTATTAAAACCCAAATAAATCTATTACAAGGAGAAAGAAGAATGAATAAGTAGCATCCTTCTCATCCTTATTTATAGAGATGAGGGGGTAGAAAACTTTCCTAAATCAAATAGGAAACATCCTTGCCTTGCAAGGCAAGCTTAACTAATCCTGTTATAGTCTTTCCTAATTCTAAAATTACAATGTACACTTAACCCACTAACATATGTTTAAATTTACTCCTAATATATAACAGAAATGTTTTACCTGCTCACATCACATGAAAACTGGCCGGTATAAAGGCTTGATGCACTGATATTGCATACTACTCAAAGCAGTAGAGATGTTATTGTTCTCATAAATGATTTAGGTGAAAAGGACAATGGTGTTGTTGGCCATTCATTTAAAGCAATGAGAAACCTAAAATCACAATAGTTTTGGTTCAAGTGTTCGACACTCTTCGTGACCTCTTAAAAGAAGTTAAATACCCTTTTTAACTATTCATTTCAATTTCTGTTCTTTGCATATTGATAATAAGGGATGATTTTTCAGCTAAAAATTGACGTACAAATACTTCAGCAGAAATCAAAAGTTGCACGGAGGGCATCTACAATGAGAGTAGAGCACTGATTTCTTACAAAAAAAACTCAATGAAGCTTTTTTTCATTGCAGGAATGATTTTTTTTCCTTTAAGGACTTAAGAAACTCATTTTGGGAATGACTTGAGCAAATCTCCTACTCACTCATGGACTCATACCATTAAAGTATATTAATAAGAAAAGTACAAGAAAACCCTTTGCACATATTTTTTTTGCTTTGGAGTATAAATAATTATTAGAGGTAAAAGATAATGGAAATATGATTTAGCAAGAAAAATCATTAATGACTATGTTGCACTGTTAATGCTCTATTAAATAATCCTATAACAAAAACCATATATCTTCAACTGTTGTAAACTCTATAGTTGCTAGAGCTAACAAACACTTACCAATTGTTGGATCCATAAACTCATTAACATCAACACCAACTTTCACTTGTTAATATAACATCCTTTGGAGTTTAAACAGTTAGCTCTCAGCTTAATGCTCGCCAAATTAATACCATTAAATACAGATACATTTTTACATTCAAGTAGCTTTGATGATTACTCTAGGATTTTAAGTTTTCGATTACTTGTTCTTCTCATACTTTCATTCATCCAACTTTGACCTTCAAAGTTCAAAGTCCCTCTCCAACCATACTCTAAACCACTAACAATAACAATTTTTAGCCATAGCTATTAAATTAGTGATAAATCAGTAATGTTTCCTGTAACAACAATAATACTCCATGTCCCAAATTAATTGTCTCCCGACAAAAAATACACAGTTTAAGAAAAGTGCATTTATTACTGCTTTCTCTCTCTTACTTTTTGACATAATGACAGTTTTACCCTTAGCTAATTAATTAAACTCTTCTTTAAAGCTTGTAATAATAATTTCAAATAAGGGTAATATAGTAAACTTTATCAAAATTCCCTATCTATTTTTAGTAGTGGACAATTAAATTGGGACATCCCAAAAAAGAAACGTGGACAATAAAAATGGGACGGAGGGAGTACTCCGTAATACATATTCATGCTTGATTCGTTGTCAAGTATATATATAATATAACAAGGCAAATTTTTGAACAAATTACCTTTGACCAAAGTAATAAGTCAAAATTCACAAAGAAAATCAATATATATATGTGATTCCGGAAGTATATGATATTCCCGGGTCGTTCTTCCGTTCGAGGAATGCAATGGAGAGTCGAGAGTCGGTTTGATATTTGATGTTTGAATATGACAAGATTTTGATTGGTTTTCTAATTCTACGGGAAAAACAAGTAAGGCAATCTAAAAACGAAAGTAATTAAAACTAAAACACTAAAAACGTTAACGGGATTCAAATCCCGTTCTTTAAAAAAATAAATCCTACAAATTTAACCCTACGAAAAGCAAAATTAATTTTTAACAATCCTAAATGATAAAAGAAAATTTTTTAAAAAAGAATTATATTTTTTTGACTTTTAATTTTTTTATTATGAATTAAAAACAGTTTTAATCTAAATTAAATATTAAAAATACTAAACTATTTATAAAAAATCTGAAAAAATTACGAAAAGTGGCTTGAACTAAAATAAATCCCGAAATACGCTGGGTAAAACAGCTTATCAAAATAAGCTGTTAAAAAGCAAAAATGGGCTGAAGCTTAAATGACTAAAAAGGTGTTAACTAATTAATTTTGCAAATCAATACCGGAAAAGACCCAAGGGCATGTTGTAGTGGAGGTGTGTGTTAAAATCAGGTAGAGGGTGGTAGAGGTCCAGGGTTCGAGCCTTGGCTCACCTTGGACTTCCCACTTTCCCTGGTTTTTATTTTTGCAAAACTTTTTAACAAAACTTATTAATAAGCTCAAAACTAACAACTTTTGTAAAAGCAAAATTTTTAGAACTTTTTAAATAAGCCAGAAATAAGCTACTAAAAGTTGACAGATTGCTCTTTTTTTTGACTAAGTAAAAAGGCTAAACTAAGGGCTTTTAGAACTAATAAGCTCATCATAAAGACAAATAAGGAAAAACAGATAATAAGCTACTCCTAATAATCACTAAAGAACAAAATAAGCTAAACAGTAAGAGCTAAAAACCTCGCTTAATGAAGGTAACCTAAAGGGTTTTTTATACTTAAAATCTTAAGCTACAGTTGCTAAAGCTCAAATAAGGCTAAATACGTTAAAATAAACTAAAAGGGCATAAAATAACTAATAAGCAAGATAAACCTAAATTTAATCCTCTAACAAGCATAAGCTCAATAAGCAATAGCAGAAAATAGCAAAAAGCTACTCAACAGACTAAGGGGGCACTTTCTAGCTTATTTAAAGTTAGGTATGTGCATCCTTATAGCTTTGAGACTTGCAAAACTTAAAGCTTATCCTACAACTATTAGAATCAACAATCAAAAAAACCATTTTGAAAATAAAATAAGCTATGAAAAAGCAGTTATCACAGACAACAAAAACTTAGAAATTTTTACTTTTCTAAAACCCTACTTTTAAGCTCTAATTAGCTAAACAAAACAAATCTTATAAAAAAACAAGGACTTGGACAATGAACCAGATCAAGATAGACCCTCAAAGAACACATACACCTTTCAAAAAGATTTTGAAATTCAGGATAAGCCAGATAGCAATGAAAAAGCAGTATTGACTGAAAAGATACTTAGAAAATTTTTGACAAAAAACAAAAAACAACAAAATGCCGGCTTTAAGATATGATTCAACTTGTTTTTAACCCATGAACGAACACAAAAACATCTAAAAAACTTAACCTACAAAGATCTAACCCTATGAACTGATTAAACTTGCTAAATCACCACAGTTTCAAACTACAACTTTTATAAACTATGATTTTGAGAATTAACACCTAAAAACTTCTAACAACTGGATTTTATGATGAATTCAAGTTAAACTAAGATGACCCAAAAGGCACAACCATTTCTGACCCATTTTGACCCATCAAACCAGTTAAACCAAACACCCTTTCAAAACTTGATTTCAACATTTTAACTTGATTAAAACTGATTTAAGCTAAATTTTCCAAATACCAATGTTTAATAAGTCTAACAGCTATAATAAGCAAATTTCAACCACAAATAAGCACTTAATAAGCGTAGAACCGATTATTGCTAAATTATAAGCACTTTGACTTATTTTATAAACACTGGAACTGATTTTTAAACTACAACCTAAGTATTTTAAGCACTAAACATATATAACAAGCTAATATAAGCAGATTCAAGCAATAAATAAGCACCAATAAGCAGCCAATAAGCAAATGAAACTTTTAAGCTAAAAATGACTTTTGAGACTTACAAAGGTCCAGAACCATCTTTGTGATGATTTAAGACTTAATCAGCTCATAACCAAATTGCTTATCCACATGCACCTAACCCATGGCCATCCATTATAAACCATGCTCCAGTGAGTTTGACAGTTCTTTGATGGTTTGATGAATAGTAACTCAAAACATATGAACTATGTAAAGTTCTAAACTTGGGAGAGACAGCTTATAACAAGTACAAATGAGCTTATGAGATCTTATAAAACACTTTTGATAACTTTTGAACACAAATTTAAGGAAAACAGATTTTAAGCTAAAAATTGAAATTTCATTAATTTATAAAAGAAGTTACAAGACTTTGAAAATAAGCTAAACTATTAATACAATAAGCTGAAAAACTACTAAAAACTAGATGCCTTTAAAGGCTTACAAAAAACTTTACCTTGATGAGAAGGGTTATGGAGCTTGGTGTCGGACATATCCTATCTCCCAACTAGTAAATTGTCAGTGGAGGGTGGTGGTATAATAGGCTCTGTTCCCTCAGGTGGGAAAACAGGCTCATCAGCAGGTATGACGGTAGTAGAGTCAGCCGGAGCTAAGTGCTCCTCCTCCTCCTCGTCCTCCTCATCCTCCTCGTCCTCATCCTCATCCCTGGCGTCATCCCCAGATGAGTCGCCGTCATCATCATCTCCATCATCTCCCTGTCCAATAGTATATCAACCGGTCCATCTCTTCTCCATCATCCTCGTACTCTCGGATCCTCTGGGATACGACTCAGTACATATCGGGTGATCATTTGTAGGTGAATCAATAGGTGGTAATGGCTGTTCCTCAGCCGGGAACTCATGGTCATCCTCTAATGGTATATACTCCGGGTATATAGGCTCTGGCATGTAGTCAGGGTCATGCGCCTGTATGAACATAGGCTCACGCTCATCCTCGTCCTGAGGAACTGGTAGTATCTGTAGATTCTCCGGACCTAGTACGTAATCTGGTGACGGTGGGGCTACTGGCTTGTAGCGGAGTCGTCGTAATCCTAGTACTGAACCGTAGAATGTCTCCCTCGATATACTCATAATCGGTCCCAGAAAGCTGCCGGCTCAGAAGTCGGTGTAGACGGAAGTGTAGGTAACATCTGACGTCGCAGAAGACATGGTTACTGCAAAAGTAAAATAACTTATATAAGTATTTCTTATAAGAAAATTCGACATGTTATGTCTGCAAGGCTTTAATAATAAAGTCCTTATAGTAGTATACGTAATATTATTTATATACACGTATATCAATTGGGTAAGCACTTAGTACCCTACTAATGCTTAACCAATGCATGTCATATAAACATATATGCGCTTAGGAGTAAACCGTAATGCAGTTGTCCCTCACAAATCCATTTGTGAAAAACAGTTTTGAAAATGGATCTAGTCCAGACAAAAAATTTTGACCTGGTTCTCTATATAACCTTGGCCTTTCCTGGGGTACCAATCTGTAACTCCTCAAATTGAGTTAGCAGCGGAATGTTGGACTATCCAGAGGCGTTACATTATTTGGGTCAATAGCACAAGATTGAGACGACTACTAACGTTCGTTTGATAAAAAAGATACATTGGCTTAACAAAATATTGTTTGTTACATTAAAAAAAAAAGCTTCATGGGGGGGCTTCAAATAGTTCAAAATTAATAGATAAGATTCGTTTGTAACAATTGTCCCCAAAGTGAATTAAGACCCCAATCTTAAGTGTTGACTCTTCATTTATTGACTTCCACAAATCGTATCATGACCTCGTGCCTTATTGACTGAAAACATGCTTAAATACGTCAACATAAAGTTGGTGAATTATAGGGTTTATGGAAAATCAGTTGTGGACCGCAATCTTTCAAGTGCATGAATTAAGTAACAAATTGCAAAACATACATAAAAGGTAATTACGTTTTCACTAAGTCTCATGACACCAAAGCTAGACATGTTGATGCTATCTACGTTTGCATACAGGTGCCCGGGTTTCATGAATGATGTGCTAAACCTGCAACATCCCAGATTCGACATGGTTCATGGTTCGTTTTCCAGTGATTGCTAGTCCCCCGAACGGGGATCGTCATTACCTATGATCTTCATAACATTCGCGCTCGCACAGTGAATTCCCAATCACTCTATGCTATTAACAAGTTCATGATCATGGACATAAAGGGGTTATGATAGCTTAGGCAAAAAGTATCTGGCATAAAATGAATTGCGTCCAGTTTGTAAAACAAAGCATGTTATCACCCCAAGGATGTAAATCATTTAAATAATTGTAAAGCATGGGGCTATGAACTCACCTTAGCCGTAGTTTCTGAAGATAACAGTATCCAAGTAGGTAGTGGATCACACCGTTAAGTACCTAAGTAAGTACGGTCAAGTCTTAGTTTACACATTTAAGCTAACGACTCTTTGTATAAACTAAATCCCATTTTAAGTTTATATATACCGTTATCACTTGTGTGGTGACACGCAAGATCATTGCATTTATAATTTCGATGGTTCTCGAGAAACGTGAAATCATCATTAATAAATATACATTATTTATTAACTTGTTTATTAAAGCCATTCGATGTCCGAATACCTTAATGTTTGACCGACGTGTTAAGTGTTTTATTTATTCCTTTTTGTCTGGTGCCCGTAGGCTTTTAGTTGTTACCTTAGTCCTTTAGGTCTACAATATACACAACTTATATTTTAAACCTTTTAGTTTCGGAAATGACGTAATTAGTCCCTTAAGTTTCAAAAGATAGCTTAGTTTTATCGTTACACTTTCACCCTAAGTTTCACAATGTTTCAAAAATAGTCCCTGTAGTTTTGTATTTCGAAAGAGACAAGGATCACCCTAAGTTTCTGAAATTGCATTATTCGTCCCTCGGACTTGTGAAAATCGCGTTCCATCCCAATTAAATCTCCGACAAGTGGCATACTGGCCTTATTTAGTCCAAAATAAGCCTAACCCCTTAGGTTTCGGCATTTACGTTTTTAGTCCCCCGACTTTGTAAAAATCGCATTTTCAACCCAATTAAATCCCGACAGGTGGCATTTGGCCTTATTTAGTTCGAGTAAGCCAACCAAGCCATTTCGGCTTATAAATAAGCTATTTCGAGCTTATTTTGGCTTAACGGGCCTTATTAGGCCCGTTAAGGTCCGTTTAGCTTATCAAAGGTCCAATACGATTTTAAATAGGTCCGAAAGCCTTAAATAAGCTTATACGGGGCTGTTAAGCTTAAAATAAGCTCGGTGAGCTTATTGAAGCTTATTGGGCTTACGGGCCCAATAACTTGATCGATAAAAGTATTTAGAGTTTTTAGACTTTTCCTAGTGCTTTTCCAACTTGTATAAAACCGGACAAACTGTTTTCTTTTTCAGCTTATTCTAAATAAGCCAATAAGCTATTTAGAAATTCTGTTGGGCCGGTCTTGGGCCCGTTTAGGCCCGGTAAGGTTTTAAAAGGTCTAGTTGGGTCCATTAGGTATATTTAAGTCTAATAAGCACGTGGAAGGTCGGTGTGCTTATTTAGCTTATCCGATAAGCTAATAAGCACACTGTTGGGCCTATTGGGCTCGATAGAACCCGGTAAGGGTTCTCATGATTCGGTCTTAAATCTTTTGGGTCCAACGAGTTTGCTAGGACTCTTTGAAGGCTTATATAAGCTGCGTAAGTTTTGACCAATAAGCTGTTTAAGAGCTTATTGTGAGCTTATTGCTCATATTGGACTCGCAAATGGGCTAGTAAGCCCATTTAGGGATCCGGTTGGGTTTCTAATAAGTAAAGGCCCTATAACTAAACAACATGAGCACTTCCAATCGAGATTAGGCTCGTGTGGCTTGTTAATAAGCCGTGGCTTATTAATAAGCTCTCGCTAGGCCTTGTTGGGCTCGTTAAAGGCTCGTTAGGGGTTCTAGCCTTTATGGTTGGGTTCGTTTAGGTCCGAAAGATTTATTAATGTGTTATATGGTCTTGTTAAATTTGTCTAGCACTAAAACAAACGCGTCTAGCATTTTCTAAGCGTGACCCGACTCATGCAAACGTTCGTTAAGATTAAACATGTGTTCCCACACCCTCACGTTGTAATTACCACATTAGTTTACGTGTAGTTATTTATGCATGGTACCACACAAGGTGGTTTTGTGACATGAAAGTGTGCGTGAACCATGCATGGGTCGAACCATGCATGTTTCACGTAACCTTGAGTTTTAAACTCGAATCATAAGCGAAACTAGGATCAATTAATGGAATACGAGTATGAAAGACAACGTAGAGGGCTTAGAATGACTTACAATAGTCCTTAGCTCTTGGTTTTTGGATAGAGAGACAACCCGACACCCTTATACTTAATACGTGCGATACCCTAAGCCTTCAAAGCTCGTATTCCTAGTCTCTAGCTCGTGTGAGAGTCTTGACAACCTTATACGTGATCTTAAGGGTTTCCTTAAATCCTTAGTGACCAATGTGGGTCTCGTAGTAGGCTGTTTTTACTTTTGCGAACCGAAGATATGGAGAGGAAAGAATGGTTCTTAGCTTTGAGAAAGAGTGTTAAGAGTTTAGAAATTTGTTAAGTGTAGTTGTGAGTGTGTATTTATAGGGAATGAGCTTAGTTAACTTATAGTCCATATACACAAACCGAATCGTGTCCTAGAGGCGGTTTTTGAGGGGTTTTAGTTAATCACACATGGTTTTTGTTAAACCACCATGAGTACATGTATTAATTAGGTAGTTGAGGTACAAGATTGAGTTAGCTTAGGAAATCTTATGGGTTTGTGACCTTTCTTGTTAGTTCGCGACACAAGGAGAGCAAGAGAAATAAAGTGGTTATTACTCATTGTGTCAAGCATCATTAGGGGACCATTAGTACCCATATTTAATGAAACAAGGAGTACCTCGACTTGCTAAGGAGCATGAGGGAGAATATGCTAGTAACTAAATCACCAGGATGATTTTTATACAAGTGTACTTGCCCACTTTCGGCCATTAGAGGGATTATAAAACACAAAACTTGATTAAATTTTGTTGTTTAGGATTTTCAAGTGGGTATTGGTTGGAGTCTAGTAAGTTCTAGGTATTACCGGGGTGCGTCCAAATGTATTTTATCGCGAAACGTAACCCCTTTACGTGACCAATAAAAATAAAATACGCAAAGTACATAATTATTCTCAAAATAATTATTTCTTACTTGGTTGATGCAAACCCTTAATTTATTTGTGACCCGTTTACATTCATTGATTATTTCTAGTCTACGCGGTTTAGCTTTAAAAGTAAACACTAAAAGTAAACGCGTATCGGACTAAAATAAATAGTGATCATTAATATAGTCGTACAATGACACGAAAATGAGAAATGTTACAGGTAAGCTGAAGCTTGATTGAAATTTCCCCGGTTTTGGTTGTATCGGTTCTGATTGTTTTGATTGTTTTAAACGGGAAGATGAAGCGGTATTGGCATTCACGAATTTGGAGAGCATGTCTGTTAAATTGGCTATTTGATTTTGTAAACCTTGGTCCTGATTTTGCATATTTCTCAAAATCGGTCTTTGAAACACCTTGCACTTGCTGAGCAGGAGCTTGATAAGGTTGAGCTTGGTAAACTGGTGGTTGACTAGTCGGAGGTTGATACACTTGTCCTTGGTAGAAGTTATTTCCACGGTTTTGATTGAAATTGGTTCCTCGATTTTAGTTGAAATTATTTCCTTGATTCTGATTGAAATGGTTTTGATTGTTTTGAATCGGAGGAAAACTAGGAGGTCGGATTTGGTTTGCAACCATCGGAGGTCTAGAATTTGTATTTCGTTGATTAAAATTGGCTGCAGCAGCTTGTGAAACGTACTCTTGAATGTTGTCTCGATAAACGTTGCCACTCACTTTGGCAACGACTGCCTTGTTTTGTGAATTACGAACCTTGGATTTACTCTCGATAATTCTCAAGCATTCACGAGGCATCTTATCCAAAAAGTTTCCACCCGCAGCAGAATTCAATGAATCTTGATCATTAGCATTCAACGCATTGTAAAACGTATCTAGCTGATGTAATTCAGAAAATCCGTGATGTGGGCATGCTCGAAGAAGGTCATTAAATCGATCCCAAGCCTCGTAAAATGATTCGTCAAATCTTTGTTGAAATCTCGTGATTTCATTTCGAAGATTTGTCGTTTTTGAAGGAGGAAAGAATTGATTAATGAATTTTGAAACAAGATCATCCCATGTCAAAATTGAACGAGGAGGTTCTTTTTCTAGCCAAATCCGGGCTGAACCTTCAAGAGAAAATGGAAAAAGCATAAGCTTAATTGACGTGCTCGGGATATCCGGGAATCTCATCGTTGAGGTAATCTTATTGAAATAACGGATGTGAGCATGTGGATCCTCTTTATCATGTCCGAAAAACTGTTTGTTTTGAACAAGATTGATCAAACCATGCTTCAACTCAAAATTAGCATTGATTTCAGGAATTACAATTGCATCCTCGTACCCCTCGGTGGGTGCTTGGAGCAATTGTGCCATAGTCCGGTTATCAGCCATCGGAACTACGGGAGGAGCTGGATTTTCACTTGGTTCTTCAAGATTAAATGGTTCAACAAAAGCCGGTGGGGCTTGTTGTTGTTGACGGTTAAGATTACGGGATTGAGAACGAGTGCGCATGCACTAAAATATAAAAAGAAAATTTACACTAATTTTTTTTGTTCTTTTTGGTTTATCAAAAATGAATTCACAATTTATTTTAATAACGGACAACGAAATAAGACAACTTAAACCTGATAATCAACAAGCTTCTCGGTAACTCTTCGAAAAGAAAAACGCACAAAGGAGCGGAGGAATAGGAAAGCGCGAAGCTATTAAAAACCTTTTTCCTTTAGGGTCGTAGTTCCAAGGAACAACCCGCCTTATACCCCTCTTTGAGTTTGTTTATCTTTTAAAAGGTGAACCGTACCTCGCAAGTGACACAAAAGGTAAGTTTTTGATTCTTTGGTTCGGGAACTTATTAATGGATAATACTTCAGTTGAAAGTATTATATGTTGGTGTTCTTTTACCAACTTGTGATTTTTATTGATAATTAAAGACAATGTTTTTATCTTTTTGGTTTTTTTTTGTTTTTCTTTAAATGATAATTATACTAAAAAGAAAATGAAAATATTTTTGTAAATAACTTCAAGAATGAAGGATCTTCAAAAACTAAGTTTCAAACAGTACGGATAATCGACACACAGCCTCCCCGGCAGCGGCGCCAAAAATTGACAGCTTCTTTTTTAGGTAAATAAATAATTAATATATTATAAATATACTACTACTTATATAACCCAAAAACAATTCAAGTTGCCCTTGAAAAGTTTAAAAGAAAGACAATCAATAAAATCCGAGGAGTATGATATTCCCGGGTCGTTTATCCCCGACGAGGCTGGACTTGAAAATCGGTACAGTCGAAAAGTTGGAAATTGAATGATATTAATGATTAAGGGGATTAGAAAGCTAAATTATCTACTAATTTGCAAAAACGATTAAGAAAAACCTAAAAATTATGAAATAAAACTAAAAAACGAGAGCAAGAGCCCCGAACAAGGGGTCAAAAACCTAAATTCTTAAAAATTAACCCTACAAAGATTTTTTTTACTTCTAATCTACTCTATGTGACTAAAAATGAAGAATAAAAAAGACTAGACTAAAAACGGAGCTAAAACGAGCTCAAAAATGAGAAAACAAAAACGGGGTCGAAACCCGTTCTTTAAAAAGTAAAATTTTGCAAAAACGACCCTACGAAAGATTTTCTATTTTTCCTAAGTGAAGACTATAAAATTTTCTAAAAAAGAAAAATATTTTTTTGATTTTTATTTAATTTATTATAATTAAAAAACAGATTAAAAGAAATTAAATGATAAAAAATATCAAGCTATTTTATAAAAATTTGAAAAAAATACAGAAAATACTTTGAAGGATGCTGGATGCAAGAAAAATAAAAGGGGAACGATTGGCTTATTAAATAAGCCGGGAAAAAGCCCTAAAGGGCTGAAAGCTTATTGGGCTTAACTGCCCTTAAAGAATTAATTAACAGAACCTCTACCGGATGAGCTATTGTAGCACAGCGGTAGAGGTGTGTTATAAAAGTGTTGGTTGATGGGGTTGAGGTCCCGAGTTCGAGTCTTGCTCACTCGGGGCCTCCCCTAATCCCAACACTTTTATTTCTCATTTTTTTTACAACTTTTTGAAAAAGCTAAAAATAAGCAACTTTAAAAAAGGAAATTTTTTTGTAACTTACAAATAAGCACGAAATAAGCTAAAAGGAAGGGGCAGTTTGCTAATATTACACTAAGGCTTAAAGTTGCTAACTGTTAGGCTTCTTAAGCTTAAATAAGCTAGTGTAAGGGCAAAATAAGCTAAACTAACTAACAAATAAGCTAAAACAAATAAGCTACTATACCTAATAAGCTAGAACTAACAAAAATTAGCAAATGCAAATAAGCAAACAAAAGGAGCAGGTTCACCACTAAGTCCTAAAGGGCTTAACTGTTAAGCTAAAAAGGGGGCAAATAAGCAAAGAACCTAAAAACTAAGCTAAGGAAAATAGTGAGCTAAACCTAATAAGCCAATGTAAACTAAAAATAAGCAAAAGAGACAGATAGATAAGCCAGAAAACCTAAATAAGCTATAAGCCTGAGGGTGCATGCACAACAGTCCTAAGGGCTCTTTTTGGCTTAAAAATAAGCACTAAAAAGGGGGACCTAAGGCTTAAGCTTATAAGGGCTTAATCACTATCTTAAGGGCTATCTAAAAATGCAAATAAATCAAAATTTGGAACTCAAATAAGCTAAAAAAAGGGCTTGAAAATAAGCCTGTTTGCACCAGGGCACTATTTTTTTAGAAAGAAAAAGGGAGTGAAAGCCAGCTTATAAATAAGCTGGCAAATAAGCTTTAAAATTAAAATGGAGTTAAAACAGATAGAGATAAGCTTGTAAAGGTCTTGTGCACAAAAAAACTAGAAGCCAAAAAACATTTAAACCATCTGGATTTTTTTGGATTTAGAAAGACAGTTTAGGACTAAAAAAATGGCTTAAAGAAATGACAGTTTATATAAAGACACAAGAGAACCAAAAGAGTTTTTCACCACTGCATTTGACACTTGAAAATAAACACAAACAAAGACTCAAAAACTGTTTTTAAAGAACCTAACCAAATAAGCTCCTTGGACTGTTTTTGACTAACAGTTTCAAAGGAGCTTTTTAGAAAAACCTTAAAATCAAATTTTAACTTCAAAACTTTTTCAAAAACTGATTAAAAATGCTTAAAAAGGTTTGTACAAGGTTAGCAAATTGACCCACTAGGTTTTAAACTCAACTGACCCACTTTAAGGTGTTATGCCAAACACCCCTTAAAGGTTTGAAAACTCAATTTTTAAGCTTTTTAACAAAGATTTAAAGAAGGAAACTTAAAGACAGATAATAAGCAAAGACAAATAAGCATAAAAACACATGAATAAGCACATTGAAGACAAATAAGCAGAAATAAGCACTTGATAAGAAAATGAACAGTAAAGAGTGCAAAAATTTGAAAAAGTGACTTACAAAAGTCCAATGCTTGGCAATGAAGTTAAGCTTTTCAAAGCTTAACCATCAATCCTATACGTCTCCCATGAGACTCTAAACCATGGCCATCCAAATCTTACCATGCTCCATTTGCTTTCTTGAATTTTTGGTAAATTTGATACTTGAACTTCAAACAACAATAAGCTATGATAAAACTTATGCCACCTGAGTTTTATACAGCTTAAATAGAGTTTGAAAATTACTTTTAGGAACTTAGAAAACTTGTAGTAACAATGTAATAGTAACAAGGAAATTAAAGACAGAATTTAGAACTTAACCAAACTTTTTCATTAACTTTAAAAATAAGAGTACAAGGCTAAAAAAAACATAAGCTGTAAAGTAGTAAAGTGTGCTCCCTTTAACTTACAAGCTAGCCTATTTATACTAAAATGCTTAAGTCTTGGCCTCTTGGACTTTTGTCTTCTTCTTGGTTGTGTTTCTTTGCTGAGGCAGAAACTAGTGTGTGTTTGTTTTGTGAGTAACATCCCAAAATTATCTTGGCCATTCATCTTGAGTGGTGCCTAATCTAAGTCATCACGACCATTGATTTTTCTTGCCCAATGAACATCAAAGGGATTGTCAAGGTGGCAAGAGCCCATGTGGGGTGTGGGGAAGGGTGGTGGTGACAATTTTGGCCGGATGTAAAGAGTGCCCAAGGAGGGGGACAGGGAAGCGTGAACAGTGGATCATGGTTTTGGGCGGGAAAAAATGTTATAACGGGTGTGTGTTGTCAGGGGTGAGGGTTTGGGTAAATGGCAAAAATTACCCTCCAACTTGTACATGTTGATTGCAAATCCAGTCCATACTCCTTCCCTTGAATTGTCGACTTTAACCCTTAATTAATGTTTGCCCTTTGTTTTACCCGGGGTTAATTGGCGAGGGTGATGATGAATAGTACCCAATGTTTTTTCGCGCCCAATTTTAACTGAGGGGGTAAAAGGGGGTATATGGCAAAGTAAGTCCTTGTTGTTTTTGAAACATAAGCCAAGTAAAACCCAAGTATAATACATCTTTCATTTTTGGCAATTCTAGTCCCTGGACTTATCATTTAAGGGTTAAGGGTTAAGGTTTTATTGGGGTCCGGGTAAGGGAATGGGCTTTTGCTTTGACTTTGTTTTATTTAAAAGGTTTTTGGATCAGGTAATAGATAAGGGAAAATAAGCCCATATAGGTCTTAATGGGCTTGTTGTGTAACTTTTGAAACATTAGGATTGGATTTGAACTTTTAGTTTTTGTCTTCTGTGATGACTTTGACTTTGGTTGACTGGAGAGTTGACTAAGGATGGACTTTTTGACTTTGGCTTCCACTCTGCAACGTCTTACCGTCTCCGTGTTCGTGTTGCCGTTTTTGACCGTTTTCCTTGTGATTTTTGCTTTATTCCATACCTCTGCAAACAACCAAACAATAAAAACACACATATCTTTGCCATTTTCACTGTATTTTTGGTTATTTAGGGTCATTTTTGGTGTTAATGGATATGTGTATTTTACACCTATCAATCTTCCTCACAGAGGAAAGATGCAATATGAGGGTGGGGGTAAAGTAAGGTAATGGGTGAGCCACATATTTTGCTCAGATCATAGACAGCCTCATGGTTATAAAAAGAAATCATGCCCAAGTTATGGTATTAGTACAAAAAGTTTCATGTTATGTTATTTAACATGTCATTTTCGAACTGCCTAAGAATGAAAGTTTATGACCATATAATATGCCAAGTGCCTGTTAGGGATTATAAGTAGCTGACTTTTATAGAGAAAGGCATAACTGAATACAGAACATCAGAAAAACATAAAGAGAGAAATGTGTACATGGTATAAATAACAAAATTAGCCAGAGTTAATATTTCTTTTAAGAGATAAACCACCCAAAACAACAACCAATTTATAAACCTTTTCAAATTTTATAAACTTGTGGAAATATAACACTATTTTGATCAATGAAATATTAGGCAACCATTGTGTTGTTATCTTTGTTATCAAAACTCTAATCTCTCGTAGAAACAAAATCCACATTGTTACATCTCTACTACTTCGTAAAAAGTGAACAAAACTATACATGATGATGTTTTAATTAAACATCAACTAAATTATTATTAGAAAAGAGAGGTAAAAAAATCTCATTTAAGCACCAATCACTTCAGTTTCTTCAGGAACCTCTCTTCCTTAGCAGGCCTCTCAATCTTTACACATGCATCTTCTGAGTAATCACCATGAACTTGTTTATCACAAAAGACTAAACTGTTTCAGATATAGACTATCACATTGGAGAGTATGTTAAAGACATGCAAAGAAAATATGTATTGATAAAATTTATGTCTTCCACTAATCAATTTCTGACTCTTGATGGAAACCCTAAATAAACAACAAAAACTAATGAGCAATGAAATTGAAATCTAATAAATATGAAAGGCATACCTTATGTTAAGGAGCAAACTACACAATAATAACCATATTGCTCTATCCCTTTATTTTTATAACTTTCCAATATGATGGCACATTAACTTGGAAAAAAAGTAAAGAATAGATACTGAGATAAAAACATACAAGTAAGCAATTTGAAAAAAATACAACCCATGAAACTATACATTTATTTATGTTTCTTACCCCAAGTAGGTCCAACATAAGTACAAATACATATAAACTAGAAAAAGTCCTTTTCCTAGAAAAGATGCCGATAATAAGGGTCAATAATGTATTACTGTTAGCCTAATTGAACCTCGATGTTAAGTGCCTCCAAGCTTAAACAATTTTTAAAGCAAATATACACACTTGTGCACTCTAAATGATATCTCGATACAATTTAAACCTTGAACCTATAAATAAGAAGATAAAGATATAGTATAGTTCTTTGTAGAGGGTGAATTTACAATTTGTTCATACAACAAAATTATTGTACCTAAGTTGATTGTTCAGCCCAAAGCCAAACCCTTGAGCATTGGACATATTGAAGCAATATAAACTTTGACTGAAAATGTATAGATTTACTCTATGACATTAAAACATTTATACACGCCAAACTTAAATGTCAATAGTGTGGACTGTCAGATTCAAACACACTTAAAACCATCAAATTCAAACATGTCTCAGATCTCGTATATAGACCATAAACAACAGATCTTCGATCAATCACAAGATCCATTTTCTGGCTGATTTTTATAATTTTATCACCGGCCTCAAAAGGATTTCGTAAATGTTTATTAACATAGATGAAAAAACAAAATGGCCAAAAAAAAACAAACCTTGTAAACTGTTTTCATCCTCAACGTGTTACCATCTGCATTTAAAGTTAAGCACACATATCGATAGACGTAAACCAAAAAACCACCGTATGATGATGATAGATCAACCGCGATATGGTGATGGACGGCCACCCAAAACAACAACCAATGGCACCCACCGAGACTACCTGAAACCACCTAAAACACCAAGAGATGGTGGCGGATTCGGCAGATGCGGCGGTGATAAGAGTATGGTGGCAGCAGGGTTTTGGTGTGTGTGTTGTATGTCTTGGCCATTAATATGATAACTTTTATAATCAAAATGGTATGCCTTATATATAGTAAATTGTATTCGAGCCCATAATTGCATTCAATACTTTCCGGGTTCATACATGTCCAGCCATAATTCCTTAATATGCCGCCATGTATTTCTAGCAGTGTATAGACTTGTAGCCATAATTCCATTCAATACATTCCTGGTTTATACATGTCCAGCTATAATGCATTGTGACGTTTTTGTTTCAACTCTTCCATAAATAGATTGCAAGCATTAAATTTTTAAGTTTTCAATTTTAAGTTTTTAGTTTTTCAAGAATTGTGTCAAAATGCTTTATAGATAGTATAGATACTTATAAGTATACTTTAATAAATCCATTCGGTACACTTCGTTACAAAAAATAGGCATTTATATCTATACGATATGAAACGTTTATTTACATTAAACATTTTAGAGAAGTTTCGAGAAAAATTATATTTTTTGTCTTTTAGTCGACTTATTAAAATAATAATATATTATTATTTTATTAAAAATCAAAAAATCACGTTTTGAGTAAAAATTCTAAGTATAGACTTTTTACGAAATTTTCACATGACCTGTACGTTTATACAACGTTTTCCAAGGTTTTCAAACCTTAAATTCAAACAATTCCCAGCATTTCGACACTTCCCGACCAAATTTCAAAAATCATATTTCACGACGTTTACCAAGATACATTCTCAAAACAACTTCCAATATAACTTCACAAGTATTTTTCACTTCCCGAAAGTTCGCTAAAACACACAAAATGACTAGTTAACGCTTATTGGGATTTAAGGCCCAACAAGGATTCATTAAGGTTTTTATGTATCCAATATACGTTCTAAGCCCAAAACCAAAGTCCATTAGTATACATAAGCTCAAACCATAAGTAACAAAGTAACCCGGGCCACAATAAGCCCCTCATAAGCCACGGCTCAAAAGGGCTTATTGGGCCGTGAGCCCATAAGCTGCTAAAAAAACTATATACTTTAACTAAAAAAAGCTATAAGCTACAGTATTATTCGGTTATCACCATAAGCTATAATAATAGTCCACAAAAATACGACATACTAGGGTAATAACCAAAAATACTTCCACTAACATCCTTGTGGTTTTCTAACCATAATAAGCCTAAAATAAGCTGAGAAGTGCTTATAAATAAGCTAAATTAGCTATTATCCAAAATAAGCTAATTAGCAAGAAATGTTTTTCAACCATCACGACCACGATATCAAAACTAACAAAACCCATTTGTTCCTTTCTTGAGTTCAACGCAAACTAACACCCCTTTTTTATTTGTATCATTTTCAAATTTCGATTTTTACAACGATCAACTTGTACAACTAGCATCTATGCATCACTAACAACCTAAAAGGACAAGTAAAATTTAAATTTGAAAGAATTACAAGAATGGTCTTCAAAATAATTTTTTTGCAAAACGGACAACCCAAACGTTGTTTTATCAATAACCCGAGTACTATAATCAACCCAAAACTCCAAGACTCTTCATGTTTTTGATCAAATTTCAAAAATAGTAAGTGTGTGTTTTTTTTTGGTCGGACAAACACATACAAGTGTGTGTGTTTTTTATTTTTTTGAAAACTAGAAAATGAGATGATAAATGTGTAAATATGCCATTTTGTACCAACCTTAAGACAATTTAGCTAAAATAAAGCCTTGATGTCTCCCCTTGGTCTAGAACCCGCGGTAAGGGATCCTATAGGGTCTCGGGTCTTTCTTTTCGTATCGGGATCACTTAAAACTCATAAAACTTGATCGTAAAATATTCCCCGAAGTTACTTAGCATTTTTATTTCATACTTAAAAACTACTTTTTTCCAATACCTTAGAGTATTTACTTTACATATATCAGCGATTTTTAGTTTCCAAAAACTACCCATTTTGGACATTATCGGAACGTAGCGCCGGGACGTTCGTTTTTTGGCATTCTCAAATTTACAACGGGTCAACCACCCAGAATATAAATAACACAATAATAACATCTAGAAAGGATTATTATACACAATAAACCATAAAACACCTCATATCTCATAAATCCATCACCGTCAACACGGTACAGTTCTAATAAAACTGGCAAACGCCAAATAGTCAAAGGACTAATATTAGACATCAACTCACAAAAAGTCAAAGGTTACATTCTTCCCCCCTTAAGAGAATTTTGCCCCCGAAATTCAACTACCTATCTGTATTAAACAGATGCGGATACTTAAGTTTCATTTGATCTTTACGTTCCCACGTGAATTCAGGCCCACGTTTTGAATTCCACTGGGCCTTGACGATGGCAATTCTACTTCGCTTCAACTTCTTGAACTCTCGATCCAAGATTTCCATAGGCTCTTCCAAAAAATTCAACTTAATATCAACTCGTATCTCATCTAAAGGCACTTGAAGTGTTGGATTAGCCAAACACTTCTTAAGGTTTGACACGTGGAACGTGTCATGAACACCATTCAACTCCTCAGGCAAATCTAACCGATAGGCCACTGGGCCTACCTTCTCAATGATCTAGAAAGTTCCAACAAACCTAGGTGTTAATTTCCCCTTCTTCCTGAAGCGTACCATACCTTTCCAAGGCGACACTTTGAGCAAGACATAGTCACCTACACTAAACTTTAGAGGTTTCCTCTTCTTATCAGCATAACTTTTCTGGCGATCACGCATAGCCTTAAGTCTATCCTTAATCTGCGAGATCTTCTTAGTGGTCTCTTGCAATAACTCAGGTCCTATCAACTGACCCTCTCCAACCTTAGCCCACATAATTAGGGAATGACATTTCCTACCATATAAAGCCTCAAACGACGCACATCTCATACTAGAATGATAACTATTGTTATACGAAAACTGAACTAATGGAAGATGAACATTCTAACTTCCTTTAAAGTCTAGGATGCACGCTCTAAGCATGTCTTTCAAAGTCTGAATAGTACGCTCACTCTGACCGTCGGTTTGAGGGTGGTAAGCCGTACTCATGTCTCAACGGGTTCCTAATGCCTCTTGCATTGACTACCAAAACCTCAACGTGAACCGACTATCACGATCAGATATGATCGAGATCGGCACCCCATGCCTAGCAAAAATCTTATTCAGATACAGTCTAGCTAACATGTCCATTTTATAATCCTCACGCATAGGTAGAAAATGAACAGACTTAGTCAATCCGTTCTACCCCCCCCACCCCTACCCGCACCCCACTCCCCATACCTATATGTATATTGTGGGGAGGGGGGTTGTGAAGAGTACACCAGATTGAGTCATACCCCCTAAACAATTCCTTGGTAACTTAGTCACAAAATCCATTTCTATCCCATCCCATTTCCATTTGGGAATCTCAGGTTGCTGGAGCAAGCAAAACGCCTTTGAATGCTCAACCTTAACCTTCAACCAAGTCAAACACCGACAAAACATAACTGGCTATGTCTCTTTTTTCATTTCCTAGGCCACAATACCAGATTCTAAGGTAATAATACATCTTATCAGCTCCTGGGTGTTAAGAGTACTTTGACTTACGGGCTTTGTTCATTATCAGGGTTCTTACGTCATCCTTTAAAGGACCCCATGTTCCATCTAGGTAATACATTGCTCCATCACTCCTAAGTTTAATCATCTCATCTAAACCTTTGTGCAATCCCGCAGACTCATCAGACGCCTACTTTTGAGCCGCTAGTATCATATCCTTGATACTCGACTGAAGGGTCATGTTCATATCTCTATCTCTCTTAGGTTTCACTCTTTCCTTCCCACTCAGCGCATCAGCTACTACGTCATAATCACTAAAAAGCTCTATCCAGCGATGATGTCGCATCTTCAATTCCTTTTGACTAAAGATATGTTGGAGACTCTTATGATCGGTATAATATACACTCCCAAACTTGTCCCATACAAATAATGTCTCCAAATCTTAAGGGCAAACACAACCGCACCTAGTTCCAAATCATGGGTGGTGTAATTCTTCTCATGAATTTTCAACTGCCTAGATGCATAAGCTATCACTTTACCTCTTTGCATCAACACACATCCTAATCCTAGGCCTGATGCATCACAATACACCACAAAATCTTCCGAACCATCAAGGAGAGCTAGAACAGGTGCATTACACAACTTATCCTTCAAAGTTTGAAATGCATTCCCTGCTCCTCACCTTAGTCAAAGGTCTTAATAACTATTCTGAGTTCAAGACAGTAAGTGGCTTAGCTATCTTAGAAAAGTCCTCAATGAATCTAAAGTAATACTCTGCTAATCCTAAGAATGAAGGAACCTCAGACGGAGTTTTAGGGGCTCTCCAATTCTTAACAACTTTAATCTTACTAGGGTCTACATGAATACCATCTCCATTAATCACATGTCCTACAAACTGTACTTCTTGCAACCATAATTCACACTTAGAAAACTTGGCATACAATTTCCTTCTTGAGCAATTCTAAGAATAATCCTAGGTGCATTTCATGCTCTTCCCGGGTCTTATAATAGATTAAAATATCATTTATGAACATTATCACAAACTTGTCTAGATAAGGCCTACATACTCGGTTCATCAAATCTATGAATATCGATGATGCATTAGTCGAAGCAAAGGGCATTACTGTGAACTCAAAATGTCCATAACGAGTTCTAAACGCAGTCTTTGGAATGTCATCCTCATGCACTCTCAGCTGATGGTATCCGGACCTAAGGTCTATCTTAGAGAAGTATTGTGATCCTTGAAGTTTGTCAAACAGGTCGTCAATCCTAGGGAGTGGATAACAATTCTTAATGGTCAACTTATTTAACTCTCTATAATAGATACACATCCTAAAGGATCCATCCTTTTTCTTAACAAACAATACCGGTGCTCCCCAAGGCGATGAGCTTGGTCGAATAAAACCTTTGTCCTAGAGTTCCTTGAGTTGACCCGACAACTCCTCCAATTTAGAAGGTGCCAAATGTTAGGGAGACTTTACAACCGGCATCACTCAAGGGACTAACTCAATCTGAAACTCGATTACCTGAACATGCGGCAATCCAGATAGATCATCCAGGAATACCTCAAGAAAATCTTTCACTACTACGATCTCTTCTTGCTTATGTTCCTTAGTCCTAGCACTCATCAACTATCTCACCTTCTCTTCCTATTTCTCTCCTAATACTCTAAGCACCTTGCCATCTAGTAGTGGTATCCTCACTACTTTCTCATGACAAATTATCTCAGCCTTATGATCAGAAAACCAATCCATTCCTATGATTATATCAAAACTCCCGCTTCCAAAGGGTATCGAGTTTAAATCAAACATGGACCTTCTATTTCTAGTTTCCAACCCCTAATAACCTTATCAATTTCTACTAGCTGCCCGCTAGCTGTCTTAATCTCATACCTAAAACCTAATTCACTGAGCTCTATGTCTAACAGAGGTATAAAGGTGGTGGAAACAAAGCTATAGTCGACACCGGAGTCAAATAAGGTAGTGACATAATGATCATTTATTAGAGTAAACATACCCGTCATGATGTTCGGGTCTTAGCGAGCCTCCTTCGCTTCTAACATGAATGCCCCTAACCTCATTGCCTGTTTCCATGTTTTTCCATGACCCTGACCCCTATTAATAGACTTGACTTAGTTCTGAGGGTTTCCCCCTGGCTTTTAAGCCTGATTCAACCTAGGACAAGCTAACCTGATATGATCGGCACTATCACACTCGTAACAGGCCCTAACAGTTGGTTTTTTAGATTGACGTCAATCTAGTCAAAAGCATTCCATATGGTATGAGTTCCTTAGGTTTGCTTTGAGTATTTTCCATTCTTTTGAGAATGGAAATTGCTAGATTGTATCGAGTGGAGGTTTCAATTCAATAAATCATATGACAAAGACATGCGGAGACATGATCCTTATGACCTTCTAAACAAATGGTGTTTTCATGAATGATATCAACTCATGGTTTCATATGAGGCTTAATTTCGCGAGTTAAGATTTTGTTTTTGTCGACGACAATGGTTTTCTTGTTTTTAGTATGAGTGACTTGACCTTGTCAAGGAATTTGAGTGAAAGACTTAACGACACTTGGAGATGGGGGAGTGGTTTTATAACGACCTTTACTCGGAACACTTATTGACAAGTAGTCAAGTGACCACATGTCGGTGTGTGACACTTGACCTTTGAAAGGTATTTTTAAGATTTGACCTAATTCCTCAAGAGTGGGAGAGAATGACTTACTTTGTATAACAAAGTTGACCACAAAATGACCCATTGAGTTTTAATCAAAAGTTAGTTGACTATAAAACTCGAGAACAAAACGAGGAACAATTTGTTCATTTATGTTCAATAAACAACCGAAATCAATTGATTCAAACTTAGCACAGATATGACTCATGTTTTCAAAATTTTGACTCACAACCCTACCCTCATCGTTAGAGCCTTACCAAAAAATGACCCAGCAGTGTACTTCACCTTTTGATTATCCTTACACCCACTCATATCCTGAACTGATTCCATCTTCACAATCCAACGGGTATACACTATAGCACCTCCCTTACCATCATACTCCTTTTGGTTACAAGCTAAGAACTCCTTATAGGTACAACCCCTATGGTCGTTGTTCTCAATGACATTCCTAACATCACCCTAGATGTTGTCATTTACAGCATTACCATTTTGATTCCTACCATTTTCTTGACCTCTACCTTGGTCGCCTACTTGGGCTAGTGGGAAAAATACATATGAATTATGTATCTCGAAATTTGTTCATGAGGTCATTATGCATGTATTTGAAAACGTTTTTAGGTTGTATTGACAATGCATAACAACAATTTTATGATGTTCCTAACGTGAGTGATTTGAAAATAAAATTGGGGTTTTGGTTCGAAATCAATTTTTCAACAAGTTCACTAATGTATGCAAATCCTATATCTACGGGAAGCATATTAGTTATACATTGTATCCTAGTACTCTTAATTGCACAAAATCGAAAGAAAAATCGAAAATCCCCAATTTTGATTTTTGGTGTTCATCATGAACCCTAGACTCAAATTGAAAGAAAATAGATGAAATGACTTACAATTGATGATCTTTGTGATATTAGGATTGATTATTAGTGTTGATTTGATCTTCAATTGAAGTTTTAATGATTGATTTTAAGTTTTGGTATGTTTTGGGTCGTGTTCGTCACACCAGCAGGTAAGGGAGTGTTTGTTTTTGTGTTTTGAGAAAAATTTTGGTTAAGTGTCCAAAATATGGTCTGCTGATGGCGGTCCTATATCTCCTGGCAGTCCCAAATATATTGGCGGCCGCCTATATGGGGGCCGCCCTCAGGCAGTAATTTTGAACTTATTTTTGACAAAAATTTAATGAAGAGGAGTGACAATTTAATTTTCATTTCGCGAATTAAACATGCTTAAAGTACTTCGGATGAAGTTTTTAAGTTGTCACGACACGGAATGGAACACGGACTAGAATTGAAACAGAAGAATGAGAAGCATACTTAATATGATTTATGGAATGTGTTCCATCATTCCTAAACCAAGACGTAGATAGTTAAACGATTCACGTTTAAGAGGTTTAGTGAGAAGGTCGGCAATGTTGTTGACGGACGGTACTTTTTTGATTGAGACATGTCTTTTTTGGACATTATCACGGAGAAAGTGGTGACGAATTTTGATGTGTTTGGTACGAGAATGTTGCACCGGGTTTTTGCTAAGGTGAATCGCGCCCTTGTTGTCGCACAAGATGGGAACGTCATCGAGTCATACGTTGTAGTCGATGAGAGCTTGTTTCATCCATAGTTCTTGTTGACATGCCTTTCCGGCGCTTACGTATTCGGCTTCGGTAGTGGATATAGCAAGAGTAGTTTGTTTCTACGATAACCAAGATGTCAAGCAACATCCCACGAACGTACAAATACCGCTAGTGCTCTTTCGGTCCACATAATCTTTTGCATGATCAGAGTTGGCAAATACTACGGTTTCTATGTCGGTCCCTTTAGGATACCATAATCCTAAGTGCGTAGTGCCTTAAATGTATCAGAAGATACGCTTAACCGCTTCAAGGTGAGAGGTTTTGGGAGCCTCTTGGAAGCGGGCACAAAGACAGACACTAAACATGATATCAGGCCTACTTGCCCTTAGGTATAATAGACTACCTATCATGCCTCGATACTTGGTACTATCTACCGACTCACACTCTTCATCTTTCGTGAGTTTAGTATCAGAGGACATGGGGGTTTTCATTAGTTTAGAGTCTTCTAGACTAAATTTCTTAAGCATTTCTTTAATGTACTTAGATTGATTAAAGAATATACCGTCTTCTATTTGTTTAATCTGCAATCCAAAGAAGAAGTTAAGTTCGCCCATCATGCTCATCTCGAACTCGTCATGCATGATTTTGGCAAATTCATCACACATGTCTTGACAAGTCGAACCGAATATAATGTCATCGACATATATTTGAACAATGATAAGATTTGAACTTTTCTTCTTAGTAAAAAGAGTGTTATCTACCATTCCCATTTTATATTCATGTTTAATAAGAAAAGCTTTTAATCTATCATACCAAGCTTTGGGTGCTTGTTTAAGACCATATAAAGCTTTCTTTAATTTATAAACATGATCCGGTTTTTCAAAATCAATGAATCCCGGAGGTTGTGCCACGTATACCTCCTCATTGATAAAACCGTTCAGGAATGCACTTTTTACATCCATTTGGAATAATTTAAAATCTAAGGCGCAAGCATAAGCTAATAATATCCTAATAGACTCAAGTCTAGCAACCGGGGCATAAGTTTCATCATAATCGATGCCCTCTTGTTGGTTGTAGCCTTGAGCAACTAACCTAGCCTTATTTTGAGAAACAATACCATTCTCGTCTAACTTATTTCTAAATACCCACTTAGTTCCTATGATTGTCATATTCCTAGGTTGAGGAACTAACTCCCAAACGTCTTAGTAGTCGGAAATGAATTGATTTAATTTCTTTCTATAGCAATAGCGATTATCAAACTTTCATCTGCTAAGGCTTCGTTCATATTCTTAGTTCATAGTTGATATAAAACAAAAGAGATTGGCGTTTGTTTGGCTTGTGACCTAAGAGGTTCTTTGGAGTTAAGGTTTCCAATGACATTTTCTAATGGATGGTTTCTAGATTCCTTAATATTGACTATTTCGTCAATCTCTGAGAAGGAGGTTGCAATACCGTCGATGTCCATTTTCTAAAGTTTTTCTTTTCAGTAACCTTAATGTGGCTCTTCTTCATCTAAGTCATCATCCCACCAATGTGATGTCGTTAGAGGGTGAGGAGTTTCATTGAATGTCACGTTGATGATTCTTTGATTTTCCTATTGTGGTTTATTAAGGAAATGTAGGCATTACTAATTTGGGAGTATCCTAATTAGACAACCTTCGTAGACTTGGTCAAACTTAGTAAGGTAGTTTTTTGGTGTCTTTAAGATGAATCAACTTTCTCTCTCCTCTCACTCTCTATCTACTCTAGTAGTCAAGAGTAGTTTCCATACCTCCAAGAGTTCATAAGGTTTTTTTCCCTAGATGGCTCTAAGAAGAATTCCGGTTGAGAATGATTTGAAGTGATCTCACGGCGTATACACCAAAACTTTTATGGTAACGATTGCTCATTCAACATAGTTCTACTCATTTCTTGAAGTGTCCTATTTTTCCTTTCAACCACGCCATTTGATTGAGGAGTGCGTGGAGCCGAGAAGTTTGGTCGGTTCTTATTGACACTATTGTACATCCTAATTGGTTTTGAATTTTATTACTAAATATTTCGAATTGATCGAAGGCTTCGGTTTTGTCTTTAAGGAATCTAGTCCAAGTATACCTAGAGTAGTCATCTACAATGACTAAGGTGTAGCGATTTCCTCCGTAACTCCATACGGCAGATGGACCGAAGAGATCCATATGAAGGAGTTCTAAGCATCTAGTCATTGAGACTATATTCTTAGCCTTGTGACTAGCGTGAGCTTGTTTTCCAATTTTGCAAGCATCACAGAAGTGTTGACCAAACTTAAACTTAGGTAAGTTTCTAACTAATTCCTTTGATGCTAACGATTGAATGAGACACATATTTACGTGACTTAATCTCCTATGCCACAATATGGAGTTTTCATCAATCGTTTCTAGACAAATTTGGTCTTTAGGCTTATTTCCTAATTTCATCACATATAAGCCTTTCTTCCCAATACCTCTACCTATGAACTTACCATCCTTAGTGAGTTCACTATCATGTTTAGAGAAAGTTACTATACACTTATTATCACATATTTGTCATATACTTAACAAGTTAAATCATAAGTTATCTACATGTTCTACATTATCTATTTTGATATAGTCATTCAAAATCGTACCTTTGCCAATGATGTTACCGTGAAGATTGCTACCAAAAATGACATTACCTCCATTGTATGCCTTGTAGCTTGAGAAGAGCTTTTGGTTACCCGTCATGTGTTTTGAGCATCCGCTATCCTTTATCCACTCATCGGGTTCCAAATCGACTCCAAGACATATCTATTTATATAGGGCAATAACTCAAACATTTGGTCCCTAATATCTCATAGGTCCAAAGTTGTTAGTGCTAAACATCCCTTGCATTTGATGCAATTGGTTGGGATATGGGAATGGAAGATACATTTCCCATGGCATGTAACTTTGTCGTTGGAGCTTTTTCCAAGTTACGGGAAAGTCGCGAGGTTGATTTTGTCAACCAACGTTCCTTTTTGGTTACGGTGTCTTAGGACGAGGATAATTATTATTGACTCTTCTAGGTGGTGGAGTTTTTGACCTAAAATTAGGTTTTGAAAATCCAACTTCGAGTTTTGACAATTGCTTATAAAATTGTTTAACTTCATTATCACTAGCAACGGGAACTTTGACATTGTTCACTATTATGTGTTTTGGTCTAGGACCCAAAATAGATTTTTAAAAAGACACAATTTTCTCAGATTCAGGCGTAGCTGCTGGCGGTCCCATAATTATTTTGGGGACCGCTTATGCAGTATGGGGGCCGCCCATATTTATAGGACCTCCATCAGAGGATGCTTTTTTTCTAAGCTTTCACAAATTTTATTTCTTTAATTCCACTAGACAATGCTTCAAATGAACTAAATCCTAAACCCAATTTTTCATCGAAGGGTTTTTTATTACTTAGCATTTCATTTAGACAATGTGTACCCTTTTAAAATTTATTTAATCTAATAGCTTCCTCTTTGAGTTTTTCATTCTCAATTTTAAGCATATAACATTTTACACATTCGAGATCAACTCCCTTGTTTTTCTCGAGTGTGGACACTTTTTCTTTTAGAATACTGAGTTCTTTTTTTAAAACTATTTCTAGTGGCTTTTAATATTTTGTTTTTAGTGATTATCTTTAAACTTATTTTGCACAGTTTATGAAATTCATTATCTAAAACTAAATCATCTATTGATGAGTTTTCATCACTAAAGTAAGAGGATTCAGAACATACCTCACTAGATGCTTGAGCTAGAAGACATGTTTCGTCTTTGACCTTCTTCTCATCTTTCACCGCTATCACTCCAAGAACCTCTGATAAAAGCTCTTTGGTTCTTGTCCTTTGGTGGTTTTGGACATTCTCCAATAAGATGATTTGGGTCGCCGCATCTAAAGCTTTTTCTATCACCTTTACCGTTCTTGTCATCACGGCTTCTTTAGAAAGTCTTTTTGTCGTTCCAGGTTGTCTCACGAATCTACCTTTTCTCTTAAAGAACTTCTTGAAGTCTCTAACTGCCATGACGTATTCTTCATCTTTACTTCCAGAAGTCAAACACTCCTCATCACTAGATTCTTTCTTAGCCTTTAAGGCAAGAGATTTTCTTTCTCCCTTAGCTTTGACTATTTTAGAATCTTTCTTTATGATCATTTCGTGAACTTTGAGGTTTCTGATAAGTTCATCAAGAGATAGCGACGTTAAGTCTTTTGACTCTTCAATCTCCGTGACCTTTGCTCTCCATTTAGGATGTAGAGCCCTAAGAAACTTCCTAACATAATTCTTGCTAGAATAGCCTTCATCAAGAGCTTTTAGACTAGTAATAATAGTGTTAAATCTAGCGAAAGCACTATCAATAGATTCGTCTTCGAAAATGACGAATTGTTCATATTGTTGAACCAAAAGGTCGATCTTATTATCTTTGACTTGATTATTACCTTGATGGGTGATTAACAAAGTTTTCCAAATTTCTTTTGTCGTGTTACACATGAAAATTCTTTCATATTCTTTTCTAGGCAAAGCATTATAAATAACTATTTTAGCTTCGTTATTTTTCACAAGTCTCTTTTTAAGATCATCGGTTTGTTTATCAAAAGGGATAACCTCATTTAATTTGGTTTCCAGATTTTGTACAATAGGTTGAAAATTACCGTTGGTAATAATATGCTAAAGATCTAGATCTTTCGATTTAACATATGTCTCGAATCTATTTTTCTAATAAATAAAACTATCACTTTTAAAAAGTGGTGGCCTTTGCATGGATTGCCCTTCTAGATATTTGTCAGAATCCATAGATCGATCCAAGCTTTAAAATACAGTATATGATTTGTATGTTTAACCAATCAACAATATGAACCAACAATATAACAATCTAAGCTAAACTAAATAACAATAACAATAACAATAATATAAAGAGATAAGGAAAAGAACAATCAAATCAAGATGCCAAGATTTTATAGTAGTTCGGCTACGAAGCACCTCTTCGCCCTACTCCACTCCCCGAGTATCCTACTCGAGATTTCACTATGTCAACAAGCTCTCTTTAGGCGGAAAAAACCGTTTACACGTCGCTTACGTTATTTTCCGACACTAAGCTAAATGTCGAGTCCTAATCTTAGCTAGAACCAATCTACCACTTCATAATTACTACACAATCACAAGATCTACACTATCGGATTTACACACTATCCGAATCACACAAATATACAAGATAATTACAATAGAGATTTAGTACTTAGAAGAAGAGATGAGAGATCAGTAAATAATAATTCGTTTCTTGGCGAATACGAATGTTCTTCTTTTGCACTTGAATGAGAAAGGAGAGATGAGAAGAATAGATTAGATCACTTGAAACAAGATCTAAGAATGTTAGTGATCAAGAGAATTAGAGAGAGAAAGAAGATTTTTAGAGAGAGAAAGTTATCTGAAAATTTCGTGCTAAGAGGTGTGATTTTCTGCTAGGAATGGAGCAATATTTATAGGCAGGAAAACCCAACGGTCACTGGGGGCGGTCCTGACGGTCCCAGATATATCTGGGGTCCGCCAGGCTTATAAGGGGGCCGCCCAGTAGACTACGCTCTTGTTTTTGTCTTTTTGTGGGAAATATTGTATCTGGTATGGAAGCTTCCATTTTGGAGGAAAACCATATTCAAATTTTATTATTTAAATAAATCATTTTCTTTTGTTTAAAAATATTTATGTATTTTTATTTTGTAAAAATACTTTTTGTGAAAATGTAATGGTTAAGAAAAAATATTTTCTTGATCACTAATCATGCTTAATGATTTGTTTGTTCATACATTAAGTGATTAATCTTAGAAATAGAATTTTACGATTAATAATTTGTAAACATTTATTTTTATTGTAAACATTTTTACATTTTGCTATTATCAAAACGTTAAGAGGTCGAAAAATATAAATAACGTTTTTAGACATTAGTTGTATTAACATACTAACCTTTTGTTACGGTTTTGTTAAACTTTAGAGTTAGTTTTTGGATTGTGTCGGTTCCTATTATGAATACACTTTTTCTGCCAGAATACCAAAAAGCGAGCTACTCTGAGAATGGCGTTGGTAAACGGCTTTATGCACAATTTGTAATGATCTTGGTGCCATTGAAAATCTATTTTGTATTAATAGCTTAATCACATACGGTGCATGATTTGTAAGTTTTGTTTTTGTTTTTGGGTGTCTATCATTTTGTTCTGATCCATTCTAATAATATGAATCTCTATTTTAATGTTTTCTTTAGTATCGATTTCATATATTTGATGTGAGTAATTATCAAATTGTAATTTGATTTTGCAGTACACTAAGGAGTATCAAGCTAAAGTCTGATTGTTTTTAGCCGTTTTAGCATATGGTGTATGGTTTTAGTTTGGACTAATATGGGTTGATTTTGTTATGCAGCAAAAGGAATTGATTCAGTTGGAATGTGAGGCGAGGTTGAAACTTAGATTTTATGTCTACCCTGAAGCTAAGATGTTGTTCATGATTAGGATTCGTGGGTATGACTCATTGCTCATATTGTTAGTCGAAAGATCTTTCAGCTCTTGCATTTCAAACACGTAATTTCCAGCTAATTCATTCTAGGACCCTATTACTTTTTATTGTGGTGGTTGATCCGACGGTGTTAGTTGATAATTACTAGGCATTGAGTTATAGAGAGTTACTACTTGACAATATTGTATATAGTTTGTTCATGGTGGATGCAAATGAATAATTGGCTAAATCATACATCATAAAGAACAAAAAATAAGCATTGACAGATCAAGTCACTTCTGATAAAAAAGTGCACAAAATTGCTGAGTCTTATGATTGCTCTATATATTAATGATTTAATATTATAAACATTGGTGTATTGATATGTGAGAAATCACATATCCTTTCTATATCAAAAATGGCCTTAAAATGATCAAAATGTGCAAAAATATGCTTGTATTTGTGTATTTTGTTGTTTGTGAATGTGTAGGTACGGATAATGCAAAAATCACAAGAAAACGGTCAAAACCGGACAAACACGGACACGGGAACGGATAGAGTACACAAGAGCCGGGAGATTGCTATCAATGGTCAACACTTGGTCAACTATGGTCAACATGCTTAATGGCAAAATCCTCAAAATACCATAAAAACCCTTAATGTTAGATCATAATACAAAAATAGTCCCTAAACCCTAACACCGTTATCTCCTTTTTATTAAAGAGATAACGGTCGTTATCTCTTATTTAAACCCAAAACCAATTAAACCGGCCCATTTCTTTTATTAATATCCCAAGCCCAGGTCAAAGCCCACACCCCCGGGTCAAACAACAAGTAAGAAAAGAAAATAAGGGCGGGAAAGTCTGTTTTTACTATTCATCATCGTTCTCAACCAATTACCCTGCTAAAACAAAGGGTAAATCTCAATTAATGACGTAGCTAAAAGATTTGAGTGCTATGCTACATGTCAGCCAAAGGAAACGTCACCTAAGGCTCTCATTGGTCAGAACTAACAAAGGGAAGGACACGTTGGAAGCAAACTAACACACAAAGAGTGGGACTTTACACTAAAAACAAGCCAAAAGAAGAGCACTCACTCCCAAAGAGTAAGATTGCCAGCTTGGCAATCCGTGTGCCTCTTATTGATCCTACGGCCAAAAATGAGAATCCAATGATTGAGGATATCTAATGGTCAAGATCAAAAGCTCAAGGGGAGCGTGTAAGAAGTCTGGAAGCTTCTCTCCCAGCCTATAAATACAAGGCCTCATCACTCACAGGAGGGCATCATCTTTTCTTTTTCAGTTTTTAGTAGCTTAATGTTTAGCTTATTTTCATGTAATTTTCAGCTTATGGTTTTTAGCTAATTGTAATTTCCTTTTCAACACTTTGTACTCATTTCAGTTATTAATAAAAGTTTGTTTTTCATTTAAACTCTTTTGTCAATTATGATTTCACTTTTATGCAAAATAATTGTTGATTAAAGCTCTATTACTATTTCATAAGCTCATACTACTTTAAGCTACTAAAAGCTCTCTCAAATACTTGAATTCTAAATGGAATTGGATGGCTGCTTATAGAATTCAAGTGGTAATAGTGCTTGAGGGTCAAGCTTTAGGATTAGACTAGGTATTGGAATTAAGCTTAAGCTATAAGCTTAAGCTGCTTTAATAAGCTCTATTAAGAGCAATCCACCTCTGTTTAGCTGAGGTGTAGGTATTCCTTTTTTTTATTTTCCTCTATATATATTTAAGCTTATCTGTTTGTTTATAGCTTTAACTTGCTTTATAACACTTGTTATTTCATTCTGATCTAGCCTTTTTTGATGTTTAATATTTAGTTGTTTTTGCTTAATGTTTGCTTGTAGTTTAAATTTCTGTTTTTTTTTTCTTACTTTATTTTTTTTGTTTTTCTTTTTCTTTTTTTTTTTTTATTTTAATTTTTTTTTAATTTTTATTCTCAATTTGTCATTGAAAATCCAAAAAAATTAGCTTAGATTTTTAGCTTATTTGTCCTGCTTATTAGTTAGTCTTAGATAGATTATTATATCTGTTAGTTGCTAATTAATTATTTTGGTATTTAGAACTTTAGCTTCACTAGTCTCAGTTTCATAAGCTTAACGTATGGGTTTGATGAATTTAAAGGGGTGTTTGATCAAACGTTCTAACTTCAATTAGTACTGTATGATGCATTTAATCCTTTTGATTATTTCAAATTTACATAACTAGGTTTATTGAGATAGGACTTAGGATTCTAAAATAGGTTATATTCAAGTAAAGTTAGTAGTTATTTTAAAAATCTGTTAGAAATATATAGTAGTAGTTTAATAATTTTAAGGTATTTGGTTTATAGTTGTTATTATTGCCTTCTATTGCTCTTGTTTGGTTCTTAAAGTTGTGAGACAAGTTATTAGCACTGCACTTGTGGTTTTGAGAGTTTTGGTCTAAATAGTTGTCAAATGGCATCAGACTTGGGAAATACAACAAAGGCCTTTTTTAGCTTAAAATTCAGTGGGTAATTTTCGAAATATAGGCTCTTGATTTCAGCACACAGTAGTTTTTTAGGTTCAATTTATTCAGCTTTGGCATTATGTCTTCTTTAAAAGATCATTAAGTATCTGTTTTTTAAGCTCAAAATAAGCAGTTTCGTTCTTTTCTATAATTAAAAGAAACTCAACAGGCACTAAAAGTCAAAAAAAGTCTTTTTAACTTAGCTTTTTTTTTTAAGTTTTTGATTTTCAAATTAGTTTTTAAAAGTTGTTTTAAGTAGATTTGAAATCAAGCTTTTAGGATTTATAAGCTAGATTTCCATAATGTTTCATTTACTTAGTTTACAAATAGCTTAAGTAGCCTATTTGTGTCGTTTGGTAACCAGTTTTGAGATAAATGCTTAATTTGGATTTTACAGCTTATAGCTTTTATTTGTTGCTTATTTCTAGTCTATACTAGCTTATTAGGATAGGATTTAGCTGTTGATTGCTTAGTTAGGTCTTTGTTTTAGCTTACTTGAAGTTCTCTTTTATTGTTCAAGTAAAAAGCTATAATCCTTTAAGAACTTAATGTCTGTTTTCAAGATCATTTTCCAGTATATTTGTGCTTTTCAAAAAAAGTTGTTATTTATTAAAATTGCTTTATTTCAGCTTTTCTACAGTTTGCTTTTATAAGTTTTTCTAAATAATAAAAAAGGGAAGAAGGGAATCCAAGGTGAGCAAGGTCGACCCTGAGACCTTACTTCTCACACCTTTATAACGCCTCACCCACAACAACCACTACCACTGGCCTTTGGACTTTTAAGTCTAATGGTGCATTTACTTTTCTTTTAAATACATTTTAATTTTCCTCTTTATTAAAATAAGCCGTAGCTAGTTTTTGGCTTTTTAGGGCTTAATTTTCAGCTTATTTTTAGTTCTTAGTTTTATATTTCCAGCACTATCATTTACACTTTCTAGTCATTTTTAGAATTCTTTGGATTCATTTAGTTTATTTTATTTTTTTTAATCATGTTAATTTTGTTAAAAAACTCTAATAACTTCATAAAAAATAAAAAAAATAATCAAATATGAAATTCTTTTTTAACATTTTTTTTATCATAATCTAGCTTAGTTGAATGTACTTTTGTAAGGGTTAATATTTTGAAAGTTCAATTTTTAAAGAACAGGATTCGATCCACGTTTCTCGTTTTCTTCGTTTTAGCTCCCCTTAATCTGGTTTCGAAAATATTAGCTTTTTACTTTTAAATTAGTCAATTTTGGATTAGAAAAAGGTTGAGAAAAATTTAGGTTTAATTTTGTGTTTTTTCTTATGTGTCGTGTTTTATATTATTTCTGTTATCATTTTTCTCAGATAGTTAGATTTAATTTTTATGCCTTTATTTGCTGCTATTAGGATTTTTAGAAAACGATTTCTTCTTTGAACCATTCATGTCCATTAATCCCAATAAACAAAGAGGTTTCAATTTTATAAAATTTTGGTGTAAACGATTCCTAGGAATCATTACGGTTTTCTTTAACCATAGAATATTTTTCGAGTGATTTTTCTTACGACTTTGTCTCAAGGGTAGTTAGAATTTCATTATAGATATATTATTATACATATTAAAAGTACACACAAGTATAGTTGTTTCTTTAAACGCTTAATTTATAAAACATGTCCAATAAAAACATATAGTGGTGCTTTAGCATAATAATAAGAAGAAGAATAGGAACATCCTATTGGTATAGGAGAATGGCAAAAGCTAAAAATAAGAGCATCGTTTGTCTCAGGTGTGGACACATTAGCACACTTATTGTGACTAAAGGTGTATAAAAATGCCTATTGTGACTAATGTGCTCTCTTTAAGTAATTAAAGGCAGAATCTAAGATTGTTTTTTAAATACGCATGTAATTGCAGGATGTCTTTCACACGAAGAAATCATCGGACTCAAGCAAATGTTTAAAGGCATGTATACGGACAACAGTGGAACAATAACAGTTGAGGAACTGAAACATGGACTATCCAAGCAAGGTACAAGACTACTTGAATATGAAGTCAAACATTTGGAAGCTGTAAGATACTCAAAGTTTCTTAACTAATTTCTTGAAGTGTTTATATGGTCACAAAATTCGCGTGTTTCTTTGTTATATGCAACAAGATTATGAGATGGAAGTGGAACCATAGATTACGAAGAGTTCATAACAGCAAAAATGCATCTCAATATAGTGGATAAATAAGATCATTTGTACACAACATTCACATACTTTAACAAAGATAACAGTGGGTACATAAACCTCTAATATACCTCTTTTGTCATCAAAGAAAAATATTTTTTTAATCTTTAACGGGCTTCTCTGTTGTTAGGTACAGTACTATAGAAGAATTAGAGCATGCTCTCCGCGAATATGGAATGAACAATTATAGGGATATAAAGGAGGTTATTCTTGATCATGTAAGTAACTCAAAACATAGTTAAACCTATGCTGCAAGAAAATATACGGTATACATCTCAAAACACTTTATGGCTAAAACATGTAGAAAAATTAGAAATAATTATTTTGTCATGTATCATTACAAAATTTCTATTATATGACTAAGGCTAAGTTTGATACGTAAAACACGTTTATTTAACATGTTTTACTATAATCAAACGTTTGATTGTTTACACTACTGAAATAAACCCATATATAGTTTAAAGTTTCAAAATGGAACCTCTACCTGAATCTATATAAACTTTACAGGATGGTCGCATTTACTATGACGAGTTTGGGGCGATGATGACAACAATAACCTAATCAGACACAATGAATCCTAAGGAAAGAAGACAATCATTAGTAGCAAATTAAAATGATTACAGTGTATAACGAGTTTTTGTTACATGAAATACATGCGGTTTTCACATATTATGTCCAAGTGAAGAACTAAGGATGATTGTGGCAACTAGAGTTCAATATCGTCTGGAGGGAACTACACTAGAGGGAACAAAAAATGGTGGGGATATTGGGTTCAAAAAAAACTTTGTATTTGTTGTTTTTGAATATTATATATTGGAAAACAATTGCAATGAGTATGAAAGGGCCTTTGCCTCATTCTCAAACCACTTATAAAAGGGTTATGTAGTCTTGGTTAGGTTATTTTAGAAAATATGACGCAAAGAACACAAATCTTGTATTGAGAGTTCTTATATTAGGCTTTTCCATTGGTGACCACAGGGTCATATTTGACATTTTAAGTATCATGTTTGCATATATCTACTATCAGTAACACATTACTTATTATTCTCTTCAAAATAATAGTGCAACCTATTTACGTTTTTTGTTAATTTATTCACACGCGTGCCCTTCAAAAAAATTATTCACACACGTAACTCTTTAATGAATAATTTCTTTCCAGATACCTGTGATTCCATGGGTTTATAAAACAAATATCGTGTTTGTTTCATTTGCTATGACAATAAACAAAAGTTGGGTCGATCACTCTTAAAGGTTGGGTTTTATCTTTCATGTCCAGTTTTCACACAAGACAATTATACGTTGTCATTTCCAAAGTCAAAAGTAAAAGAGGTTTGAAAGTTGTCATTTTTTATGCATATAGGAATATCTCAAAATATAGTAATACTACTAATGTCAAATATGAAGAAGTGCTTTAAGGTTTATGATCAATGTTTAATAGTTATGTACAACTATAAAAATGACATGTTTTATATCATTTTTTACCTTTATGTATACTCTTATCAACAAATTCTTTTTACTTTGACATTTTTTTTAATTTTTAGGTGTTCACGGAATGAACATTGGTTGTGTGTTCACGGGATGAACATTGTAACTATTAAAATAAAAACCACGCATGTATCATCTTCTCCAACTTTGATAGTCTTGAAAAGCAAAGTTCCAACTGTTTATCGTATCACTGACACATTACTTATTATTCCTTTTAAAAATATGAGATAATATAAGTGGGAGATTAGGATTACTATAGGGTTGAGAATTGGAAATACTTTTATCAACAAGTAACTTCTAGTTTGATTTTTGTTTTTTATTTTTATTTTTAGGCGTTCATGGAATGAACATGGATTACTCAAGTGTTTACATTGATTTGCATACATTTACTCCTCAATACTGCCTCCCAGTTTGAGAAGATGATACATGCACATTTATTATTTTAATAGTTACTAACTGAATTGTCTATCGTATTTTGATTTATGGTTTTAATTATAATCAAACAGTTTTGTTATTTAATAATCCGTTTTATTTAATTTTGATTCATTTATAATAGAATTTGATTTGAGTGTTTTCAATTCAGTTTTGTTGTAGCAAAACCATAGAAAAAAATTAGGGGAAAATTAATTGAAGAAGTTTGTGTGTTCTACATATTGAATTGTTTAGGGGCCAACAACAGAGGCTGCACATTCTCTAAATACAAATAAGGTAAAACTGCTTCATTGAATTAGGGATAATCTTTGCTTATGAATGTGCATTTTACAAAATCAAAGTTTAGCGTTATATGAAAATAGTTGACAATGATGGTTGTATGATTAGGCGGGGAAAACGAATGGTCAATTCACTAAACCAAGATGGAACTCTTGTGAGGAAGAAGATGGAAACATGTGAATCGGTTGCGAAAGCATCCATCGAGTGAAGTAAGATCATTAGTGAAGCATCTTGCGAGGTTAGTCAATTTGGGACATAAAAGTTATGGAAAACTTACGTATGATTCTTTTTTGTTATAGGAAATGGAAGGAATTGATGGATGAGTGGGTTGGTTCAAACAATACGAACAATGATCATCAATGAGCTTCTTCTCTAAATTGTAACAATTAAAACAAGTTTGGGTCAAAACAAACAATTATAAGATGGGTGAGGTCAGGTTGATCTACAACACTTTTGACCAATTTTTTAAAAAGTATATGGTTTGTTCGTCAACTGATTACAAAAAAATGTTTCAGTAATAGAACTTTTTGGTAGTGAATCTATTTAAATTTGGAAATTAGGTTAAAAGATTGGGGAAAGAATAGAAAGAAATATGATACTGAGAAAGAGAATGTCAATCTCATTGATGAAATAATAGAAAAAAATACATTGAACAACTTGATTCAAAGGACAAGTATAAGAATAAAAACTTTGTAATGAAGCGAATTAAGAGATACTTTATTGTACTATCAGACCCTTGAAAGCTATCAAGTTATGTCCTTTTACAATTGTTGGCCATTGTAATGCTTTTTTTGTTAAAAAATTACAAGCTTTAGTTTACTCCCATGAAAAAAAGTTAATGATACTGATAAAAGATTTGGAAAGACTAACAAAATCAGTGAAGAGAGGCTGAAGCAAGCTTCGGACGCAAAGACATGCAGTTATGGATGGCTATCTAAATGTATGAGCCAATTAATTTAGTTATATATTCTTATGTGTTATAGAATTTTGGGATTGGGATTGCTTAAATGAGGTGTTTAGGATTGCTCACAAGTTAGCTCACAAAATTTCTCACAAATCTATGACTTCTTTAATGTTAATTCTTTATTTTATGTTTGTTATATATGTTGTAGAATCCTCGTATCATTTTCTATACTTCTTACATATTAAGTAGTTGCCTATTTTCTTTTTCAGATGCCAGATTCCGTTATGTTGAATCGTTGCAGACGAGGAAAGGTATGTATGAGTAAAGGTGTTCATCTTGCGTTGTTGTTTCACCATGTATAAGCTGGACCATGGGGACTTGCATTAAATAGTGTATCCTTAGTCACAATTGAAGATGGATTAACGTCTTGGTAGGGTAACGTTTCAGAACAAGTTATTCTTGGTGTAGGTCGAAACGGGTATAGAATGAACATATTCAAAAATTCGTGATCGTTTTAAATATGTTTAAAGGTTTTTAGGTTATTAGTGAGGGTAAAAAGCCCCTTTAACCCTAAAATAAACATATTGACAGCCGAGATGGTACAACTAGTAACTCCATTTTGATTAGACTGAGTATTGGTTTATATGGTTCTCTAAAGTGTGTACGCATTATCGCTTGTGCCACTGGTCAAGTGCGTTGAAGTTTTCAAAGAGTGTCATCAAACAAAAACAAATCATAGGAAACTTGCATGGATATATTCATTGGGTACCTACAATATAAACGGTAAATTCGATGCAAAAACTTTTGAGCTGATTGTCATAACCTACCAGGTATTTTATTTCCTATAAAGCTATTTTTTTTCATGACCCAAGGCCTTGTGACCCGTTTTGACACACCTTATAAATTCACTACTTTTGACCATTTACCTTCTATATATTTTAATGACGTTCTGTGATCATAATTCACGCTTTGGTTATTTCTGGAAACTTGACAAAAAAGATTTTGTTCGTCAGCCCAACCTAGTCCGTACATACTGCTGATGATCCTTTTTGACATCTTGGCTCCTCTGCTAATTGCTATATGGATGATAGTGTTACTGATCACTTAAATAAGAGACATATTGTCATATTTTGTCTTATTTTGTGATACCGGATTTTGTATTCACTTTGTTTTGTTTTCATTGATTTTACATATTGTATTGTACTGTAGGCGGCTAAATGTGCAATTGGGTTATGACACAAACAACTTCAGCAACGGGTTAGAAAATTTTCCAATATATTTCTTATTGAGTGGAAAGAATGGTTCATGTATTATTATATTGTATAAGTTAAATTAAGAAATGCCAAATAGGAGATGGTGCAATGGGTCAAACAGTGTATACATAAACATATATCTTATAATATATTGTATGTGTACCATAAAACCTTTAAATCATTTTAGTGATGGAAAGATTATCACTTGGATAACAAAAAGTTTTAGTTTCATAATTATCTACTATATACATGTTATACACTAACACATTTGTAAAAAAGTGTGTTTAGTCAACGAAACTTCTTACTGTGATATTATTAGTAAAACTCCAATCACTTTAGCAAACTACTTTACTTGAGTGTCTTACCTGAAGCCAAGCCTGTATGAATCGTCTTAATAACCCTCCAAGTATAGTACATGGAATTGGTAAACAACTTGGAGGTTGTGAAATCATGTACAACATGTTTTATACCTTTTTTAAACTTTAGTCATGTCCACTTGGTAGATTTTGTGTGCCGGGTCAATATGGGCGATTTTGTGTAACGGGTCGATATGGGTAACTTATAGCAAACGGGCCCATATGGGTATATTATTAGGGTTATTCTTATAATTAACAAAACCATGAGCATTCAAAATCACCGAATGTAAATCGAGAAGCTATTTTGCTTAATTAATTCAATTATTTAATATGTTAGGCTTTGATATAATAAGGGGATTAATTGATGGCTAACGAAGTTCTAATGCAAGAAGTTGGATATCGTCCGTGAAAGAGAAATATAGGGCACAAGTAGGGAGAAAGGGAAGAAGAAAATGAAAGTGCACCATTCGCGATTGTGCGTTAGTTTATTAACGATAGGTGGATAATATATTTAAATAGGCAAATCCAAAGCTCCTACTATTTGGAATGAATGTGGATTTTAATTGTGTTTTAAAGGTAATGATTCATTTATTCATTATCCATGGTTGGCTGATACTTCATTTGTATTACATTTCTGTTACGTAAAGGAAAAGTTGTTATAGTTCGTGTATTCTTTATGTGTTCATTCTACCATTAGATTCTTCTACGGATGGGAAATGGTGCTAATGGTAAAACCCATTAAGTTTCACCGTTAGAATTGTTTTGTATAACGGGTCGATATGGGTGATTTTGTGTAACTGGTCGATATGAGTAATTTTGTGTAACAGGCTGAAATGAGTGATTTTGTGTAAAGAGTCAGGTGGTTTTGTGAAACGGGTCAATATCGGTGACTTTGTTACATGCCCAAATGGTCGGGTAACACATAATCTTTTTGCTTTATGGTCTTAGAATTATATTATTAGGGTTATTCTTATAATTAAAAAGTACTTATTAGTTATAAGATGTTTACAATATACGCTTATGAACATAGTGACAAAATCACCCATCATGCTAAAGTTCTAACTTATATGAATGTACATGTATTATCCTAAATAATGTTATCTTCTATTATCATATTATGAACATTATTACTTAATTACATTATTTCATCGGACCGTAAAAAGCAAACGACATAGAGGTTTTGATAGATGTACCCGACAAAATTCTTATAGATGCTACGCAAGAATAGGCATGACACATGTGAACAACATGCAAATATATCTAAAACTACTACAAATGTTGTCTACAAAGTACTATAAGTTATATGAACAACGTGCAAGTGATACATACAATCTACATATCACATGCTTTTGACTATATTTTAAAGTCTAATTAATTATTGACCACAATCTACTTTTACTTACATTTTCAATTGACTATTAGGTGTTCACGGAAATGGACATTGGCAATTGACTTGATTAGTGCTCACAGACGTCCTTTGATATTCAAGACCATAAAAGCTGGAGACCAAAACACGACGATGTTTATTATAATAATTGTTACAAGCTCACATGTTTATCCAATAATTCACATACTATCTGATTATTTCTTTCATATATTAACAGAACGTGTTTACTTTCGGTGTTTTTCTTATTTTATTTATGCATATAACATCTTACAAAACAAATTCTTTAAAATACACATGGGGTTACGCGAGTCTTTAAGCTACTTAGGAATATGAAAAGCAATGATTAATAATGGTTGGTTTAATATTAAAGATTGAAGCATTATCCTAAACAAAGAATAAGTCATTTCTACTATATAACAAAAGGCAGAGGTCGTTAGGGTTCATAACGACCATTAAGCTCCAAGAAAAAAAATCAATGAACAATAATTTAAGTTTATGTGAACCGTAGTAATGACCGTTACTTAACGGTCATTAAATAACGACTGTTAAATTTTATTTTTATTTATTTATTTATTTTTAAAAAAAGCTAATATTATAAAAAAAAATTAGTCCAACACAGATTTTACGAAATTGGTCTTTGATGTTCGTGAATTATTCTTTGGGCTATCAAGTTACGAGAATAGTCTCTGAGGTTATCCGTCAGTTGCAAAGTTAGTCCTTAACGTAAAACCTCGCAATAATCATAAAACGACACAATACGCAAACACCCTGCGGCGAAGCGCGGGTTTGCAAACCTCGTTACCCTACAAATTGGGGGTTATCATATTCGTTACTCTTGTAACTGTCAACTTAACCACATCCTTTTTTTTTCATATATCTTATTTTTTACTTTCGTGATATATATAAGAATCTAAGTTTCTAACCATAAATTAATTGTAGGTGATAAATATGTAGTTGGTTTATATTTCAATATCAAATATGGACTTTTATATATACACACGTCTTATTTTTGTTATCCTAAACACTATCAATGAATACTTTGCGTCAATAAAAACCATTTTTCCAGAATATTATGGTAAAGTTTTACTAATAAAGAGTAAATATAT
>BQNB010009427.1:72045-84047 GCA_026074375.1 Tanacetum coccineum | reverse complement strand
GTACGCCTATGAGCAATTGGCAGCAAGTAAGAAACAATGTCATGAAAGCTAGATGAAACCATCTCCATACCAGCCAAATGACGAATATACATCCATATCTGAGCCGAGAAGGAGCACTCAAAAAATAAGTGGGCATGTGAGTCCGGTTGAGAGTCACAAAAGGCACACCTAAGCAGGTTTAAGTTGGTGTTTAAACCAACATCCCATTGCCTAAGTTGGTCCTGTGTCTTAAGGCTATTGCGCATGACTAGCCATAGATGAAATGCGTGTCTCGGAATGCAATGATTAAGCAGGTTTAGGGGGTGTTTGCGATTGCTTATTATGCATTTTATAATGGTGCTCTTTAGCTGTGATTGCATATTAGGGGGTGTTTGTTTTAGCTTTTTTCTGCGCCTTTGATCTTATTATGTTAGCTTATTCTCCAGCTTATGAGTTTTTTTTTCTAGTTTTAAGTCGTGATAATCTCATAAATCCCAAAAGAGTGGTCTTCTGAATTACAAATGGAACGAAATAAGCTGATAAGCCTGAATACAAGCGGAATGAAATAAGCTGATAAGCGTGAAGATTAGGATTAATTGCACCAAAACATATCGTACCTTCATCTTTTTGTAATTGTATGCAGTATACTTCTTTTACCAGTTTAATAATGCCATTTGATACAATTGAATTAAAAATGGAACTATACAGATATTTTTGTAAAACAGGATATGTTTATGTACATCGGATAAAAAACAAGGTATGTTGTTTACAACGATAAAGAGGTGAAAAGGTTGCATGTTTCAAGGAATTAATGCTAATAGATACTCTGTATAAGATAATGGAGCATTGCTGGTTTGCTGGTATTTGTTACATGGTCCATGTGTGGCTTATGTGTAGAAGTATGGTACGATTTGAATTCTTAACTGCATTGGTTCATAATGATAACCTGGTAACTTATAATAATGTTTTACACTTAAATAGCCGCATTTTTTTTCATCCCTAGCTAGTTGAGGAAGTTCGAGGAACAGAACACAACTAGGCTAGCCCCAAGAGTATATGGACATGAGTAAACCCTTTATGTGCATTTCTATCAGTATCTATAACAGACCCCTTAAGCATTTTGATGAAGTCAGGTGTTCCTTTACTGCTCTCTTGTAAAAATTGGCCATGTTCAGATATTTGTTAGCTTTTTATTTACTGGTGCCACTACAAAGTTTATTTTGTATATCCGCGTTTTCACAATTTAATACCATCTATTATGGGGTGATAAGAGTTGGGCAAAAGTTGAATTCTTTCTGGCAATATACACAATGCTAACAGCCGTCTTGTTTCTGGTTTTCCAGGCTGCCGATTCTCAAATTGTCTCGGATTACGTCAGATACTTTCTTCATCAGCACACGTGAGTTTATTGCTAATTGCTTTTTGTTACATGTAGATTGCTAAGATTTAGGTGCTGTATGTTTACTATACTAGATGGCCGTATCTTTGTATGCATTATGGATTATGGAATCGCATATTCATCCTATAGAAGCATAGATACTGTGGTGGTTGAACTTTCTCAAATTATGTATATAAGAACCAACTGAAAGACAAAAAAAACAGCCCACGAAAACTTAGATCTTAATCTTCCTAAACTTCAGCACATAGCTCATCTATCTTTAACTTGATCTCTTTTAAAGAAACAAACAGCGAATAGGCTCTGATCATGCGGGGTATGATAGATAAAGGCAAACTATCTTGATAACTGTTACACTTATACCTGATTGGATGCCCAGGAAATAAACCTGGGAAAATTGGAAACGAGTAGTAAAACATGTAACATACATTTAGCTCTAGAAACGTATGTAGATAACATGTCCACGCTCCAAAATTCAGATGCCGAGATTCACTGGACAATAACCTTTATATGATGTTTCCGGGGTTCTTGATATCTGACATTGTATCACCTTTTTTTTCTTAAACATATTGAATTATTTTTATTAGGATATAGCCACCTGGATCTAGTAATTAGGTTAACAGTATAAACCGGAGGCTTTGGAATTTTAGCATCATAGTTTTGTGGGCATTATAAAGCCTATTACCTTTTGTCGTCGTTTTTACGTTGTGTGGCATAGATATAATCAGAGCCTAATTTTGTTTCATTGGTAACTTTTGTACCCGGTATGCAGAACCCATTGATCTGTTTGTTTTTTGTATGATAGTGGAATGAGATTTCATAAGTTGACTTCATCCTAATTAATAATTGACCTGCAATTTTCATCAGGATTCAGCTTGGTCAACCCGCTACCGTGAAAGTTGCTGCGAACCTTGTTAGACTTTTATCTTACAGCAACAAGGTCTGTATTTTTTATATAATTATTGCTTGATTGTTACTTGTTATTCTGTATTTTACGTGTTTTTTGGTGGTTGGCTTCTTTTGAGCATGTTTTTTTGTTTCATAAATTCTTACAGAATATGTTGCAAACCGGTATAATTGTTGGTGGATGGGACAAATATGAAGGAGGGAAAATTTATGGCATTCCTCTTGGTGGAACAATTATTGAGCAACCATTCGCTATTGGAGGTTTGTTTGCATTTTCTTTCTAACATACCTTATATTTGCTTAGTCTATAGCCTATGTTCATGCTAAGAAATTTCATTTATAGCTCGTAGTGAGGTTTTGACACCACAAGATTGGGTTTAGTTTAATGGTTAACACTGTGCAGGATCTGGATCCAGTTATTTATACGGGTTCTTTGATCAAGCATGGAAGGATAACATGACCAAGGAAGAAGCTGAGGTAACGTTCACCTTATATTGCATCACCACATGTCTATACAATTGTAACCAATTGCATCACTATTTTATAAGTGATAAATATCATGTAATTAGAAAAAACCACATACATCTCCCAGTGATATGAATTTATGTTCCAAGGCTCAAGTTATAACTGTTGTCTGTTTGGTGCAGCAATTGGTCGTCAAGGCTGTTTCACTTGCCATTGCTCGAGATGGTGCTAGTGGAGGAGTTGTCCGCACTGTCATTGTAAGTATCTTTAGATTCGCCTTGTCACCTGTATGCCTATAGATAGTATATAGTATACCATCGTGAAAATTAGTGGTGGAACTTTTGACCTGTTCACTTAAATTTGGGCTGATTTATCTATCACCAAGGGGTAAATTTTCAAGATTTAGCCAAAGAGGAAAGCCTGTTGAATGGGTTGATAATCTGTTTTGGTTGAAACCTTCTGAATCGCTTTTAGATTATTATTTTAGCCATATGGTTTTTATAGTCTCTCCTATGACACGAACTATATATTAAATTAAATTAAATGATTGAATAAGTGTTGACGGGTCTGTCTTAAAACCGCCTGACTGGTCCATCATGCAACCTCGTACCAGAATCAAAATGCGTTTGGTTCCATCCATGAAGCCATAAAGATAAATGACAACTACATTTTGTTGAAGCTGTCTTAATATCTGATTAACACTTTTGCATATTGTTATGTAGATAAACTCTGAGGGGGTTACAAGGAACTTCTACCCAGGTGACAAACTTCCATTGTGGCATGACGAAGTTGAGGCACACGATTCATTGCTGGACATTCTCAACGCTTCAGAGCCAATGAGCATCTAGATTTGTTGATTACCTGTATTTGATTCAACAAGACTAGTCTTGAACGCAGTCGAAACTGTTCTAGTAGTAATCACTTCATGTTAATGTACTTTTGTACTCCTGGTTACAAAGTTTGTTTTATAGTTCAAGTTTCACTTGAAACTCCAAAGGCTGTTACTCGTATTAAGTGTGGTTTGTGTCGAGTTTGATATCTATCTTACGTTTGGTTTTTTTGCCTGCGTATTAAAATGAGATCTATTAACTGAAATGAATAACATTCATGACATATAGGATCTCCATCTTTACTTTTTAACACTTGCTAGTAAATACATACAAGGCTATTACAATCTTTTTGGAAGTATTTTCATTTGTCTCAATCTTTCAACCCACGGCGCTATGCTTGCAAGTGTATCTGCGTACCCATGAAATCCAAATTCGCGGCTCTTGTTCATGCTACAAACATGTTGAATCTCGAGTTTCAAAACCACATCAACCGCAACAAAGCATGTTACCTCCTCCATTTTGGTCTTGTACAATCCATTTTCTTCCACAATTATGTCCCAAACTTGTCCTTTATCCTTCATGAAATCCACAAAGTCGAACTTCTCATTCTCGTCGAATGGCACAAACTCGACTTCAAACACATCACAAAGAACTCTCCATAACATTTTCCATGTAAACACATCACCATTTGTGCAATTGAAAGCTTGATTCTTAGCTTTGTCTGTCACCGACGCCCATATTTGTTGCTCAGCTAGCAGTCGAGCATCGGACATGTCCCAAAAGTGTTCCCAACTATACTTATTACCAGGATACCTACATTATATGTGACAAATACAGTAAGATTTATAAGTACATGTATATAAAAACACACAAGTACCAACATGCCTTTAGTTCAGGAGTCTCTAGGTACATTTTTTCTAACGAAAAACTCGTGCATCAATCTATCCTACACTTTTGTCCATCACGGAGCTTGAACGTAAAAACACAAAAACACATATATTACCAGGACGCAAATTAACCCGGTGCATTTATGAAACTACACAAAACTAGAAACACACTTTTTTTAGACCGGGTGCATTTACGATAAAATCAAGATTTTTATACAAAAAGTAACACTACGCTGCAATATTCCATGGGTGTCTCGTGACCCATCAGGATTCACCTTGGTTCTGTCACCGCATATATAGCTTTAGAAAAGTTTCATAGTCAAAATGATGATGAACTAGACAGATAACTTAAATCACATACCTAAATGGATAGTTTTCGTGTTTGCAAATCAATGCATAGATTGAGAGCGAAAAAAGCGAATTATAGTAACTTCTTGATGATGCACCTATGATAATAGAAGCACGGTGTATGGAATAGGTAAAATGTTTCGGGTACGAAGCTACGATGTCTTCCAAAGCATGGTAAAAATTCGGAAAATTTAGCCTAGGGTAATCCTCTCTAAAAGGTGCCTCATGAGGAACGAGTTTCGCCGAAAGGGCCACGTCGTGAATCGGTCCCATATATTGTTGTGTACCAGTTTGCAATGTCACATGCTTAAGTTTTGAGCTTGGAGAACCACTAGTTAATGTGTCAAGGACATTGGAAAGCATAGTTGAGTTAACGGATATGTTTAGTTCTTCACTTTGATTAACACTTATAGCTAACCAAAAGACATGTGTGATCTGTGATGAAAGTGGTGCTAAGGTTTTGTATGTGTTTTCTTTGTTTAAGGTGTCTAATATTATGTGTTTGTCAAGGAATGAAGATGGGAACCAAGATGGTAATGGATGTCGTGACACGCCGTAGACTTGCCATGGACCGCCTAGCGCGGTTGGCTTCTTTAAGGCCTCAGCCAAGGCAACACCAACCATGCCAGTGACTCCAACAATTAGAGCAGTGGGTTCTTGCTCCATTTTGCGTTTGTGTTTGTGTGAATGAGTGATTGAACTTGAAAGTATTTGATAACTATGAACTCATATAAATTGGCTATTAGGTCTATTTTTGGCAAACCCTACTTCACCTGGAGACATTGAATTCTGAAATTTGGACCTCTAGTTTATACTATCATGAGGTTATTTTTAGATAATATTTTGAATCATGACTTTCACAAAAATAAGATTTTGTGATCTTGGAGTTTTCTAGTGACGTTTGTCTTTGCATGCTTATCAGTGATTTTTGGTGGTAATGTTACAAGTTAGACCACATGTATGTTTGTGTGAACCAAAACTCTTGTGACTATATTTGTCTCTACATTATCTTATTCAAGTATTAGGTTGGGGTTACAAATCTTAGCATGGTTCATGATTTTTTTTTGGTTGAATAAACATTAAACAAGCATCTTCTTTGTGATATTAGACCAAATGTGTAACTAACTCCCAACAGCAAACTTTTACTTTGGGTTAATAGACAAAGAAGTTATTATACTTTTCCAAAAAGTTCATCTAAGTTACTCAACTTTCATTTTGTTCACTTAGGTTACTGAACTTTTGATAAACATACACTCCCATAATTTCAATGTTAATCCGAGCAACCTGAACGTATATTTTTAGGTAAGTTAGGTAACATAAATGTCATGTTTTTACAAGTTCAATGATGTTTACGTATATTTTTGCAAGTTGAGTAACCCCAAATGTCATGTTTCATAAGTTTAGTAACCTAAGTGAACAAAATAAAAGTTTAGTAACTTAGACGAACTTTTTGGGAAAGTATAATAACTTCTTTGTATAATAACCCGCAAACTTTAGGTAATATGGTTGGTAACAAGTAGATGTGGCAAAATAAGTGGTCCAGTCGGTTTTGGGTCACGAGTCCAGATGAGTTTGAGTCTAAATGGTTCAGGTCTAGATGGGTTTTCTAGAAACATGTGTCTAAATGGGTCGGGTCTAGATAAGTTTTGGTCATAAAGTGCAAAATACATCCATGTTATTTGCCAAAAGTCCGTCTCACATCCCTAAATACCATCCCTCCGTTAGTAAAACTGGGCCACCGTACATCCCTGAGGACGAACGGTCCAAATATTTTGTCAGTTGAGAGAAAAATGTGAGGCAAAAATACATCCATGTGGTTTGCCTAAAGTCCGTCTCACATCCCTCACGTGACCAACACTTTATCTTAACTAACAAAATATTTGCGGTATTTGGACAAGGTTTGGGCCAGGGATGTGAGACCAATTTTGACAAACCACAGGAATCTATTTTGCACTTTAATATTTAGAGAGACCAACTAGATCCATTGTTTAACCAATAGGTCTCAAATTGTCACCTCGCTAACAATAAACAGATCATCCATACAACTAATAAATGGAACTGCAATAAACTATAAGACAAACGAAACCTGCTTTATTTTTAGACTATACAGAACAAGTTCTTTCACGGCTGAGGCATCCAATAATTGGGGCTTGTTTAGCTCGAGAATATTGGTATGGTCATATCATCAAGAATTTAGATGATAAGCAGAAACATTTAGCTCGCAAGATTGTTGCCATCATTCTGGTTATAGTAGGATTCATAAGTTGCAACTCTCCGTTTAGATTCAGATTGTTCTTGTTCTTCCACAAATCCCATGGTCATATTCAGGAATTCTTTCATTTTTGACTCTTTCCACACCTACCAAAATATCGACATTAGACCGTTTATCAAACCCCAAATGAGGTTTGCTGCGGGGTAATACCATGTCGTAAATGCGGATAAACACATATGAACTAGGCTGTTTTGCACAAATCCAAGATTTGGTCATTTTAAAAAGGCTAGAGGTCGCAATATAATTTCGACCCGTAACCCATTTACTTATAAATCAGAGCTCATATATTATCTTTAAAAGAATCACATTAGAAGGAAACATCAAACATGTCAAATGGGTCGAACAAGAGAAATGGGCTTAAGTTGGCCAAAGTATACTTTATGTATAAAACCTGCTAAACCATTTATTCAAAATACTATATTAGTATTCACATTTATGTACTTACTGTAATTATAATTGACAAAAAAAATTATGTAAGTGGTGTTTGGGGTTGCTTATTTGAGAGTACTTATCTGCTTATTTTACGTTAAAATAAGCAAATAAGAAGTTTTATCCAAACACTTAGAACTTATTATCTCCTTAAATATAAGCTAAATAAGCAATCCCAAACACGCACAAGATTTCCCGCTCAGTTTCTACACCCATTGATAACAAAAATAATTACCTCAAAATCCCATTCTCCGTACAAATCGGGGTCCTCACTGTTGACCCAAACATATGTGTAAGCCTGTAAGTTCTCAGAGGTATCCTGCAGAACCAATCAACAGACCATGTAAGTGGCCTTTTGCAACCATTTTGTGTATGAGAATGGATTCAGGTGCATACCAGCAAAGAAACATTAACAAGCTTCTTTTCATACTCATAATCCTCGAATTTGTCCAGAATATCTAATTCTGGAGCTGTAATCCCCAGTAAGACCTGCGGCAAAATGATTGAAAAGATCAGAAAATATGGTATTTAAAACATCATTCAATAATGACTAAATAAGATAATCTCATAGAACCGAATCAGGGTCGGTGTCCCTTTACATAAGAGAATCTTAAGGATCCAGATCAGTATCTTAGTTAAGTTTTTATATATACAAAAGAGAGACTTGTAATCTGAATATTTCCCGTGAGACTGCTTAAACACAAGCAATGAATATTGTAACTTTGTGTTTTGAAAATGAGCTTTAGCAACTAGAATAAGGACTCGGTTTTCCCTGTTCAGGAGAAATTTAGCAGCTATGTATGCGTTTGTATTAATTATCACTAAATGCAAATGATCTTCATATAGGTAAATCAGCAACCTTAGACAACCATATAATTGTATAATAAGAATGATGGAATGACCATAAGATCAAAGAGACTACATGAAATGGATGACGAACATACCCTCCCTGTAATTTTCTTGTTTTCTACAGGTAGAATCGCAGGATAAACACGCCCTTTGACGCTAAACCTATGACTGCAGATACAAGAGAATATACATGAGTACATTATACAAATGCATCTAACCAGGTTATGTCCAAACTCTCAGTACAACAAGCAGACAGGGATTAGTTTCAGCTTTCAAGTTGCTACGCCGTAAACAAGTTTTTCTTGTTACGCCGTAGAGGCTACGAATGCATCTTTTACTTTTATTATTTAGGACGTTTTTTTTACGTATTTAAGTTATACACCATCTTAAATCCCTTATCAAAGCTTAAATACCGATGCACGTATTCTCGATTAGCATCATACTGAAGTTAATGAGTAGGTCTCGTCCGAGTCTAAGAGGTTCTTTAAGATTACTTTCTTTCTGCTTATTTTGCTTATAAATAAGCAGTTACAGGCTGCTTCACCATAATAATAACTATACAGGAAATAGCGTTTGGATTTGCTAATATTGTAGAACAAATTGCAATAAGAGTATATGACCAAAGGGTGTTTGTTTCGGCTTATACAGCAGGCTTATAGCTTATTTGATTTCGGGCTTAGTTTAAAAACTTTTCGGCTTATGTAAGCTTATCATGTTGTAATAAGCTTATATAAGCCATAAGCTCGCTATATAAGCCAAAACAAAAACACAATAAAGTGAGAAAGAAGAAACTAACAATCCGTGAAGAGTGGCAGGTGAATTATTGGGGACACGATGAAGGAGAACACGAACGACGTCGTCAGCTAATAAGCTTCCGTACACAAACACGTTATTATTGTTGTTTACTGATGATACTGTCACTGGATTAACAGTGGATGATGACATTTTTATTGGTTTTGATTAATGTTGGTGTGATTTGTTTGATTTGATGATTAATTGAAAGAAGAGATGAGAGAAGCGAATTTGATAACCGAAGATGAAATGATTCACAAAGTCTGCACCAATTGGATGTGATTCATTGGTTGCTTATATTTTATTTTAATCAAGAAATTATATTATTCTTTTTAAAGGATTTGTATTAGTACCGAGCATAATAGACCATGAATCACAAAATCTGATTAAACATATTTTAGTCCGTCTTCGGTCTATTCTTTTCTTTATATTCGGTTTTTAATTTGGTTCAATTTTATATAAAACATGTTATTATGCTATGTTAGATCGGAACGGACCAACCATTTTGGGGGTCCTTAGTCCAGTGTTTTGGACAAACTAGGTTTTCGGTCCGGTCCGGTTCGGTCCGGTTTAATTTTCGAACCATGATCAACCCTAAATTACATTACCAAAAAGTATCTATCGATTGCAAAACCCCTCTCTTTTGGAGACATAAACATGAGTGGTTCAATTTTCACTCACAGCAAAAAGTATTAGAGATACTTTGGAAGCAGCTTCTCTACATTCGAATAAAGGTAAGATTGTCTACATCTTACCTCCTTCACTACCTTATAAAAAACATGATCGAGTACCGTTGATTATTACCCTTGTACTTTCACCTTGTGTGTATAGTAGTACTACTTAAGACTATTAGTAATAGGTTGCTTGATTAGTCGGCTGAAGTAGGACGCATCTCCCATCACATGGGGTTGCTTGATCGGTTTTTTTTTCTTTTGTTTGGTCGCATACTCAACCATCATCATTTTCATTTGTTTGTGTGTAAGTGTGTTTTTATATTGTTTTTGTGAGGTATTTTTGTGTTTAAGTGACTTGTGTTTTTTGTGATAACCACAGTCGCTTTATTACGGTCATTTGATCATAGAGTTGGTTTTAGAAAGAAAAAAGTGAGTTAACACTAAGATGGTAGAAATAACCGCGGTCACCATTACTACTAGTATCATAACAACCGATCAAATGAATATTTATTGGTTGAAATTACAATCATCTCAATCTTCTGTGAGATTTAAAAGTGGATTTGTTATGAATCGTCACCCCTGTACCATGGTTCGAAAAGTGGATTTGTTATAAGCAATATATATTTTGCAACGATAGTCACTGTTAGTACAATTTGTGTTATGGGTTTGAATGGAGTCTGGATCACTTGTTGGGCCGAACCAGCAAGCTGTAAGTGGGTTGGATCTTGTACTAAATCAAGTGATTTGGATGGTTTCCTGCACACATAAAGATAAACCGTTAGTCTTACCGTGGGGACGGACCCCACGATTAGACTCCGGCGTGAGAGTAAGAGACCATGTTGTCAGATATATGTGTGTCAGAGTGAGAGAGTAATGTGTACCTTTTTGGAATGTATGATGACTCCTATTTATAGGTGAGTGGTACTAGGGTTTCCCAGTATTTCGCGCATAATCTGTTAGTGGCCAGAGTGGGACCCTTGTCGGGCAAGGATCTATGATAATCGTGATTGCCGCAGCGAACTAACTTCCGCGGACGTTAGTTAGTCCGCTGAGTAGCCTTGCGGAAGCGGTCTAAGGATAGTCCGCGTCCGTCTTAATACCTCCGGACCGGTGCCAGTGTAGTACTTGGGCTTAGTTCTGGTCCGTTATGCTTATTTCTTATTTAATTGGGCTAAAGCCTTATCTTAATAGTTTGTGCTTGGCCCAAAGTCATGTTGGACTTCCTATACGTCATCAATAATCTTCATGATGATGCGTAGCTTTATAATTTGGTGTGGGTGATATTTAGCTATGAAAATGTAGTCATGAGATTATGGTTGGTGATATAGAGGTGAATATTACATGTTGGCCAATTGTGGCTTTTCTAAGCAAGAATCGTAGTAATAGTTGTGTTTGTAGAGTTGGGCATGTCCTCTTCTACTATTGAATATCATGTAACTCTATTTGGTTAGTAATATATTCACCCTTTTCACCGAATTTTTTTTTTGTAATTTCCCAAAAAAAACCGCTATGAATCCAACCCCAATGCTTTAATAATTACCATACGTACATATGTATTTATTAACCCGGAGATGAAACCTACTTCACAAACAAAAAGCCAACTTCAGATAACCTTTGTACATATGGATTTAAAGGAATTTAACGACGATTTGTATTTTGCGATAGGTTCTTCGGATATGGCAGCGAGAAAAATTGTACAAGGATGAGTGCTAGTTTGGTGGTAGCGGGTTATAAGTATTGTGGATGGCCAGAGGTTGAGGCGGATGATGATCAAATGATGGACGTGCTTGGTGAGAGAATGAATGGATTAGAAGGTGTGAAGTGAGAAGAAGAGAAAGATGAGATGATTATGTATGTTCTTGTGTGGGGTTGATCTGTAATGAACTAAAAAAAGAGCCAAATGACATTTCTACCCTCGCGGTGCAAGGGACATGAAGGATTTAACGAAACAATTTAACAAAAATTAGATGCAAAGACTATGGGTATTATTCTCTGCAAATATAAGGACGGAGAGTGCAACTTTAAACTCTTAGGGACGATTGATGCAATTTTCGCCTAACCACAAGAACCATTTATGAAATTTACTGAAAGATATATTTGTGTCAAATTAATACCTCATGTTTACTTTTTAGAATATCTTATTTTAATAGGAGATGATTTACGCACTTTTATTTT